>MKYW01000030.1:775951-824580 GCA_015776835.1 Aphidius ervi | reverse complement strand
TTTTAATTTTTTTTGAGCCATCCTGACGATGTTGTTCATATTGAGATTCATCATAATGGATCTTCATAAATATATCTGTAAATATCAATATTTTTTAACTAGTAAACTAATAATTTTGATCAGAAAAACAAAAATTATGTGAAGAAATAAACTTACATGACATAACCTTGAGCCTGGTTTTATTTTGCTCACACCAGCAGCAGTAGATCATTTTCGACGACAATCTGAATCTCTGGGCGAAGCAACCGATCGCACAACATTGACGTACAATATTTATTTTGTAAATTAATAATTAAATTTTCAATTGGAAATTTTTTTTGACATGCCATACACTGTTTGTTTACATTATGTGGTGAACATTAGTAGTGGGGAATGGGTTCAAACATGGCTGACCACGCATGCGCACTGAGTCATGCGACGACCTGATCCCAGCCGTCTTACTAATCTACAGACCTTGGTGATGACAGATCCAATGTTTACAAAAATAATTAAAAAAATAAAAGCCAGAGGTCACTAGTCTTAATAATTTAGAATTATTCAATAGCCCCATCTTGACAAAACTAAAATTCGCCTATTATTATTATTTTAATATTAAAAAATAAATAAATAAATGAAAAAAATAAAATCAAATAAAAATAAACAATAATGCACAAATTAATATGTATTATATTTATAAATTCATAAATACAACTTGATGCAAGTACTTTTGGCTAGTGAAACAATTATTTTTTCTCAATGTTGTTTAAATAATATAATAAATTAATATATAAATTTTTTATTTCAAGTCTTCAAATGATTTCGTGTAATTGTATTTCAAGTTTATTGTTAATAATCTCGTCAATATTAAATGGTACAATCATCATCATCATCTTTCATCATTTGTAAATAATCACACAAGAATTTCTTGAAAAGCTTTAATATTAAATAAATGACTGTTTTTTTTTTTTTTTTTTTTTCAAGAAGCAACAAGTTTGATACCACAAGCAATTCAAGAAGGACCACTCAACTCATTCAAAAGTTACAATGACATAACAATATTTCATTACAATATACCAAAACAAGTATTACGAGCAACATGGCAATTTACTGCATTTATGAATGATAAAAATTGTATATCACGAGATGTTTATATTCATTTAAAATATGGTAGTTATCCAATAATATCACCAGATAATTCATCGAATAATCCAATGAATAATAATAAAAATGATAATAAAATTTATAAAACATCAACAAAATATCAAAATACTACAACAACAACAACAACAACAACACTTGTAATACAAATTGATAGTCCTGATTATGGTGATTGGTTTATTGGTTCTTATATGTTATATTTTGATGATAAAATACAACAACAAGGATTTGGAAATAAATGTTATTATAGTATTGGCTCAATCGGAATGTGGATACAAGAAAATGAAATACAAACATTACAAATTGGTATTGAAAATATAAAAATAACAACAATACAACCATCAACGTATTATAAAATATTTATACCATCTGGTACATGGACATTTCGTCTTACAATATCATCTTGTAAAAGTAAATTTAAATTATTTAATAATACACAAAATATTTGTATTAAATCAATTGCACTTCAAGGAAGAACATTGCCAATTTATAATTATTCTGATGATGATGATGATAATGATAATTTTCTTAATAAATTAATGGAAAATGATACAATTATTATAAATGAATCATCACCATTTGAGGATAGTTATTATTATCTATTAATTGTATCAGATAGTATTATTAATTTTAATATTAGTATTATTACAACAGAGTGTCAAATTAAAATAAAACAAAGTACAACATTTATAAAACAATGGGCATCACGATTAAATATTAATAATAATAGTTTACAAATTTATTCAACAATTGATGATAAAAATGAAAATAAATGTGCAAAAAGATTACAATTAATTAGAGTTAAAAAATTATCAACATTTTCAAGTGTTTATTTATTTCAGGGAAAAGATTATTTAACGCCATGGCTTATGATGACAAAAAGACAATTGGTTATTGTTCAATTTGATATATTACCACTTGTTGATATTGGTGGTTCACTTGATATATCAATTAATAATAATATTGAAAATTTATTAAATAATGAAACAACAACAACAACAACTTTTATAATAATTTGTGTTCGTCGAGGTAGAGTACCTGAACATATTAATGGATCATTGATTTTAAATAATAATTGTGATATGATGATGAATATTAATATTTCTTTAAATAATAATAATGATAATACATTATTGATAGCTTATCCACAACCAGATACTTGGTATATTGGTTTACAAGTAAAATGTTATAGTAAAACAAATGAAAAACAAATGGTTGAATGTGATTCAGATAAATTATTAGTGTCATTAAATGTTAAAACTCAACAATGTGTATTTTCTGATGATCCAATAAATTCATGTGGTAAAAATGGTGTTTGTCAAGAGACTCATCGTGATGGTACTATTATTCATTATACAAGTTGTAATTGTTTTGGTGGCTACAAAGGTTGGGCTTGTAATGATGATAAATATGTTAAACAATATAATTACACTCTATTATCATCAATGACATTGATTATTAGTAATATATTTTTTATACCATCAATATTATTATCAATAAAACGTAAACTTTATACAGAATCACTTGTTTACATTTCAACAATGATATTTTCATCAATTTATCATGCATGTGATGAAAGCACAATTAAATATTGCATAACAAAATATCAAGTATTACAATATAGTGATTTTTTTTCAAGTATACTTGCATTTTGGGTGACACTTGTGTCAATAGCTAAAATATCAATACAATTAACATCATTATTAAATATGTTTGGTGTATTTATTATTGGATTTTTAGTTGAATATAATCGTACTGATCTTTATAGTATTTTAATACCACTTGGAATTGCCATTTTAATTCCAATTTTTTCATATATTTATAAATATTATTATGAAAAAAAAAGTAAATTATTATTCCAAAAACAAATGAGCTTTATTAAATTAATTATTGGTCTATCATTGGTAATAATTGGATTAATATTATTTACATTTGTTGAGACTCAAGATAATTATCAATATATTCATAGTTTGTGGCATATTATTATTTCATTGTCATTAATATTTTTATTACCAACAACAAATGATGATGAAACTATTTTATTAAAACAATAGAAAATAATAATAATATTATTATTATTAAAAAACAAAAAAATAATGATGATGATGATACTCTAGTTTTTATAATGAGCTCAATTGTTGAAAAAAATAATAATAATAATTATTATTATTATTATTATTCATTTAATATTTACTCAGTTCAATGAAAAAATCATATTTAATGTACTCACATTTAGATTGTAGTTTATTTTTAAAATTAACAATATTAACATTTAACCAATGAATGTTAATATCATTATCAAGAGACTCTATTAGTTTTATAATATTTTTACACTTAATAATACTAGTCTCAATGTATTGTTGTTGTTGTTGACATGTCACATCATCAAGTGCCTTTTCAATATTTGATATATCTTTTTGTAATAATTTTAAAAACGTTGTAAATGTCATTAGTTCTTTAATACCAATATCCACTTCTAAGAGAAAACAAATAATAAATTTTATAATAAATAAATAAATTAATTGATTAATTTAATTATTGAAAAAAAAGAAAAAGCATAAAACCTTGCTGAATTTTGCTGGATATATTTTGAATATTTAAATCATTTTCAATGAAATTTATTTTTTTCTCAAAGTCAACATCACACTGTAGTATTCCAATAAATTCATCAGTTGAATATGCATCTTGACTTGTCAAAGGAATTAAATTATTTAAAAAAAATTTAACATCATCAATTGTTGGTATAAATTTAATTTGCAATGATTCATCATCATAAAAAATTTCAATATTAAGTAATGGTTTTGTGGCATTCAACAAATTTAAATTATTATTATTATTATTATTATTGAAAAATATTAATGCCGATTCAAGTGAACGTTGAACATTAATAATAATACTTGATTTAAATTGTTGAACAATTTCATCAACATATGATTTCCAATATTTTGGAGTTGTTTCACCATACTGAACTTTATGTTTAAGCAATAAAATTGAATCAATCATTGAAACAGCTGTATTTTTAATTATTTTAAAGCTTTTATTTTCAACAAATGATAAATATATTTTTAAATTATCCATAGTATATGTTAAATTATTTGTTCCAATAATTAATAATGCATTTTTTATTTCATTACACGATAGCTTAAATTGTTTATTTGTATTTTTAAAAAAATTTATTTCTTCAATCAATTGATAAACACTTTGATAACAATCGGATAAAAAAATTTGAATTGTCTCACATGACCAAGTATTTTTTTTTAGACTAGATGTTATTATTATTTTAATGTCATTGAGATGATTTTGAAATAATAAAGTCTCTTGTAATGTCCACTCTTTCAATGTAATGTTATAAAATCTACAAAATAATTCAATTTCATTGTAACGACATTGTAATGTATTTATATATTTTAAATATTTCAATGATATCAATCTGCTGTCATCTTGTCTTATCATTTTCCACTCTATTGATGATTTCATGTTTTCTAGATAATATTTTTTTAAATTTATTTCAATTAGACAATTATTGTTTGAAAATTTAATGACTGGTTCATTTAAAATTTTTTTAATTTCAATTTCTGTGACAATTTGTTTTTCCCAAATTGCAAATAAATTTTCTTTTTTAATTAATAAAGCACATTCAACTTTTTTATATTTTTCAATGATTTTTCTGTGTAAAAAAATATAATATAAAATATAGATAAATATAGATAAAATATTATAAACAAAACAACTTACTTTTGAACATCATTATCACCAAACCAATCAGATGTATTTATTAATATATTAAAATGCCTGGATATGTAATCATTTTTAATTTTTAAAATTAAAGCAGCACTAGTTAAACTTGTCATTGGCATAAAAAAATTCAAATCATCATCATCATCATCATCATCGATAATACTTGTTGCAATAATTTCCAATTCATTTTCAAAAAATTTCCATATATTTAGCCAATAAGCATCAAGTGTTTGTTTTAAATTATTTCTTAAAACAAATTTTTTCATTGAATAAAGAGCTTCAATTGCTTCTTCAATATTTTTAATATTTTCAAATATATCATGAATTAAATTTTTCATCATATTATCAATATTTTGAATATTATTATTAAAATCAACAATGACTTTAAGCCAAATAAATACACTGACATTTAGTATATCGTTACTTGAATTTTTTATTTTGTCTAGAGATTTTATGAATAATTTTTCAATATTTTTGTATTGTAATTCATGATTAAAGCATTCAACTCCAGATAAAGATATTTCATCAACATTATCATATCTAAAATAAATGATAATTTATATTATTATTATTGTTATTATTATTATTATTATTATTATTATTATTATTATTATTTGTGCAAAATACCTGTCATACACAATTCTTGCATCACAAATGACTATTAAATTTTCACATCTTTGAATAAATGTATTAATATGACAAAAACTAATGGATTTATCAATTTTTGAAATAGTCAATAAATTTCCATATTTTTTATCATTAATTGCAAGCTCATTAAATATTTTAAAAAATGTATTGCAAGTTTTTATAGAATTATATAACATAAATTTTCCTTGATTTGGATGACCACAAAGTACGACATTTAAATCAATATATTTTTTGCATTGATTTATAATTTGTGTACCCAAAGCTTGACACAATATGCTTATTTGTTTTCTAAAATAATAAAAGCAAATATATGTAATTTATTATCAAGTATAATAATAATAGACTTACGTGCTATTGTAAAATTTTGATTGACTTGCAACAAATCTAATCAAGTGTAATAATTTTATTGAATAATTTTTTATGTCATTTGGAACATGAAAATCTTGACAATAATTTAAAAATAAATTAAGATAAATAATATTTGATGATGCCTCATTGAGTTGTTTATCAACTTGATGAGAATAATTATAAAATTCTATGATACTTGATGATTCAATGTCTTTAAGTTTTTTTATAATATTCAAAATAGATTTGTTGGCAAGTTGATGCTGCAGACACTTGAAATTTTCATCTGAAAAAATATGTATATTTACATATAAAATAAAATAAAATAATTAATTTTCCGTATATATATATACAAACATTTATAATTCCAATATTTAATTAAATCAATAATTGTATTATTATTATTATTATTATTATCATTATTATTATTTTGACAAGAAAGAATAGCTCTAATTTTTTGAATCCAATGTCTTGCTATTCTTTCTAATCTTTCGATAATATCATTTTGATTTATAATAGCTTTAGTTGTTGTTAATGTTTCTTCTCTGGGTACATAAAGAATTGCAATACCATCTGGATGATTATATGTAACATCAATTAAACACATGATAAATTGATTGAAACATGAAAGTATTTTATTTTTCATAACAATTGGCCATTCATTGCTTTCAATTGCCACTGGAGCAAATATTATCTCAAGATATTTTAATATTGAATTATTTAAATTACCATTTTTATGATTACCAAAAATAACACTTGACATAAAATTATCTGGTGTATAAATTTGCCATGGTGATCTTAAAAAATATGTTATATATTTAAAATCATCAGTCCAGGAAAAATCCAAGTGTGCTTGTATGTTTTTTTTCTCATAAATTGTTATTGTTAAAATTATATGTGCTGGATTTTGAAAATATTCTTTGATAATTTCTATGCAATTTAAAGTCCAATCCATTGTATTATTGTTATGTTGATTGGATGAAATTAATGTTAAATTTTTAACGTACTCAACGAGTATTGATAATTCATTTTTTGTAAATACTGGTTTTTCTGGCTCAAGTGGTAATTCATCATCTTGTTCAGGTGTTTCTGAATAAATAATTAATAAATTAATTGATTAATTTTAAATACATATTATTAATATTTTTTTTTTTTTTTTTATATAGGTAAACCTTGACGTCCAAACTCTTCTTCATCAGTATCCATATCCAAATAATCTCTATACAATTGAACAGGTATCATGTCTAATTTTTTTTTTTTCATCATTTTTTTGGCTATACCAAATATCCAAATATTATCTTTTTCAAGACTTTAAGAAAAAATATTTTTTATCAATTTAAACAAAATTATTTATTTATTATTTTGCTATGGCAACAATATGGTTTATGTAGGTAATTATATATATTTGATTGTAAATACATATGTACTGTATTATCAGAGAAAAAGAGAGAGATGTACCTATGTATATATAAAAATAACAAAAAAAGAGAGATATACCTACTTATAAATATACGCATGCGCAGCAACAAGTGATAGCACCCCCCTCTTATGCAATTTTATATTTTTTTTTATTTTTGCACAATACTTGACACGTGATATATATATTTTATATCATTTTAAATAATATATTATTATCATATTATATTACATTTCAACAGTTTGTTTATTGTATTGTAATTAAAGTCATGAGGCAGTCACTTGGTTAAAGAATAAAGCAATCAAATCCACATTCCATATCTCTCTTGCGAATTGCGATAACATACAACTACCAATATGATAGTCTTATCATATATATCATAAATTTTTATAAATTGACAAAAAATATAAATAAAATTGTTGGAGAATGGAGAGACATACTTTTATTGGACCCATTATTCAAACAAATAACGATGGTAAATTAATTATTCAAAAAAATGCAACATTGATTGTTGAAGCTGGAAAGGTAAATTATTATTGTTATTATTGTTAATAAATAATTGAATAATTCAAAATTAATATTTACAGATAATTAATGTGTATGAAAATATTGATGATAATATAAAAAAAAATGATGATGATGATGAAAAAAGTAATGTAACATATTTAAAAGAGGGACAATTTTTAATTCCTGGATTTATTGATTGTCATATTCATGCTGTACAAATGCCAAATATTGGACTTGGATATAATGAGCCACTTTTAGATTGGCTTGAAAATTACACATATCCATTGGAAAATAAATATACTGATTTAAAATTTTCTGAAAAAGTTTACGATGCTGTTGTAGTAAGAAAAAATATTGTTTATTAATTAATTTATTTTTAATTAATAATATATTAAAAAATGATATTTATTTATAGAAACGAACATTAAATGTTGGAACAACTACTGCTTGTTACTTTGGTTCACTTTATGACGATTCAACATTTATTTTGGCAGAAAAAGCATCGAAATATCATCAACGAGCATTTGTTGGAAAAATAAATGCCAACGTTTTTCGAGATGATGGATACTTTGAAGAAACAAGTGTATCTATTGAAAATACTAAAAAATTCATTGACAATGTTCTCAGTCTTAATGTAAGAAATTATTTAATAATAATATTATCAAAAAATTATATACAATTTTAATAATAGTAAAAAAGAAAAAAAAAATCAATATTCAGGATCCTTTGGTTCAGCCAATAATAACACCAAGATTTGCACTTTCTTGTGATATGGATTTACTCAAGCAACTTGGAAAATTAGCACAAGAAAAAAATCTTCATATACAAGTAATTATTAATTAACAATTTTAAATGATTATCTTATTTTTAATAAAAATAATTAATAATTATTATTATTTTCTTAGACTCATGTGTCTGAAAATTTAAGTGAAATTGAAATATGCAAAGAAATGTTTAAAGACTGTCCAACATACTGCAATGTTTATGAAAAAGCTGGTCTATTAACAAACAAGGTATTGATATATATTTATTTAATTGACCTAAATAAAATAAAATAATAAAAAATATTATTACAGACAGTATTGGCTCATGGAATTCATTTACAAGACAGTGAACTTGATTTGCTCAAAAAATATAAAACAGCTGTAATACATTGTCCATCATCAAACACCTATTTAATGAGTGGTCTTTGTAATATTCAAAGATTAATAAGTAGAGGTGTCAAAGTTGGTTTAGGAACTGATGTTGCTGGTGGAAGTAATCCATCTATGCTAGATACAATAAGATCAGCCATAACTGTATCCAATCATTTGGCACATATTCATGAAAATAAACCATTAAACTATGTAGATTTATTTCATTTAGCAACAATTGGTGGAGCAAAATGTAATTAAATCAAAATAATAATAATAATAATAATATGTAATAATAATTTATTTTTTTTTCTTAGCACTTGCAATTGATGACAAAGTTGGAAGTTTAACAACTGGTAAATATTTTGATGCTCTTTTAATTGACATGAATAATCATCATCATAATGGACCACTTGATAATTTAATTGATTATACACTTGAACAACAACTACAACGTTTAATTTATTCTGGTGATGATAGAAATATTTATCAGGTATTTGTTGCAGGTCACAAAGTTAAATAAATTATTATTAATTAGTTGATATTTTTTATTTTGTATAATATAAAGAGACAATACTTATATTTTATTATTATAAAATATTAATGTTTGTATTTTTGATGAAATGCCTGAACACTTCGGACACACTGTTCGTATGCTTTAACAAATCCAGCACTGTTGTTATCCTTATTGAAATAAAAAAAAAAATTAAAAATTAATAATAATAAATTTATCTGGTTTTTAATAATTAATATTTAAATTATTACGTAATATGGATCACGAATGATAATTTCACCATTTGGATCATATGATCCAAGAAGTTCAATCTTGGCTCGACATCCAGCTGGTTTCATTTGATTCAATTCCTCAATGTTATCCTCATCCATACCAAATATCCAATCAAAATTATCAAAGTCTTTTTTTGTTATCTATTAAAAAAAAANAAAAAAAAAAAAAAAAAAAACAATATTATGTCCTACGTATATACAAAAATGAAAATAATAATTTAATATTAAACCAACTGGTCTAGCACGATGATTGTAATTTTTAATTCCTTTGTCTCTCAGTGTTGACATTGCACGATTATCTGGTGATTTACCAGTATGATATCCAATTAATGCTGCACTATCAATATCCCAATAATTATCAAGACCATTTTCTTTAATATAATGAGCAAAAACAGCTTCAGCAATTGGAGAACGACAAATGTTTCCTAAAATAAAATCAAATAATATTTAATAATAATAATTTTATTTAATATATGTAAAGCTATAATTATTAACTTGCCTAAACAAATCATTAATACTCTACGTTTATCTGCCATTATTATCAACAATTAACAACAACAACAACAACAACTCAATGACAATGCGTCATATATAATTATGTAGAATGTAGATGACCAAACAGCTGTTTTTTCAAAATATGTTTGTTATTGTTATATTATAAACACAACCTAAAAATAAATCATGTGTTGTCCATCAGTGTCCATACATACATGCAACTTTAATAATTAATATTTAAATAAAATATATAAACAATGCCTAGACCAATTAATCAAGTAAAAACAAGAAAATTTCCAGGCAATAAAAGTGCTGAACGTGCTTATTGTGGTATACAAGGTGATTTAACTTATTATGTCAATGATAAACGTATTGTTAATTGGCCAGTATCATATATACCTGGTTTAAATTTAAATAATAAACCACCAATAAAACAATGGGATATAAATAATATAATGAATATATATGAAAAATTTCCATATTTTTGTGATTATCCAAAACCATTATTACCACCAACAAAATTACCAAGAACAGTATTTCATGATGGTGATCCAGCAACTGATATTATAACATCTAAAAAATGTATACTTGAAGAGGCTGAAAAAATTTCAGCTCATTATGCAAAACAAGAAAAAGACTTTACCACAAAATCTCAAAATATATTGACAAATAATAATAATAATAATAATAATAATAATGATGCTGATGATAATATACCAAAATTTATTGCTGATATTGCTAGTGTACTTGAAATGGATTCAGATCAATTTTTTAAAGAACAACATTATAATTATTATTATACTGGTGGTTCATTAAATAGTATTAATTTAAATGATGATGATAATAAAATATTATTATTTCAATTTGGTAATGATCTTGTTGCATCACCACTTAAAAATAATAATAATTCATTGTGGAAATTAAATTTAAAAAATTCAACAAAATCAAGTATTAATGATGATGGTATTATATTTGAAATAAGACATAAAATTGATAGTACAAGTTGTCGTATATTATCAAGATTAAAAAATCAATCATGTATATATACAATGATTGAAAAAAATAATAAAATTAAACTATATCAAGTAACATCAACAAAAAAAACAAGTGTACCACTTATTAGTGCTGATTTAGATCCATTTAATATTAATAAATCTTGTATTATTAATATGAATGGTAAATTAAGAATATGGGATATTGTTAAAAATAAATTAAAAACATATTTAACAAGTGAAATTGAAAATGAACATAAAAGTGAAAATGAAAATAATGTTATTGGTGATAATTGGAGACTTGTTAGATATCATAATAAACAACAAAATATATTAACACTTACAGATAGATGTTGTCTTAAATATATTGATTTACGAAATCATTGTCAAAAGCCAGTATTAACAATGTGTCCAAATAATTATACTGAAGTTTGTGATGATGTTATTTCATTTGAATTACCAAGTGTAAAAAATGATAATATACATTATATTGCAACTTATCATAATTTAATGATGATGGATTCACGAAATAATAAATTTTCAGTACAACAAAAATGGACACATCAAATGGAATCTGCACCACTTTTTGGAAATACTCGTATATTGTAAGTAAATGTAATGTAATATAATTTAATTTAATTTAATTTATTGTATTGTATTTTATTTATTTATTTTTACAGAAATAATCATGAAGTAATAACATTGTCAAGTCAAAAAATAGGAGATTCAGTTTTAATAATAAATACATGGGAAAATAATGATTATTCACATGGTTATAGTTTACCATATTCACCATTAAATATATTAGATACATTGAGAGAATCTCATCATCATGGTAAATGTCTTGATCCATTATTAAAAAAAAGACTTGAATTAACAACAGCTGGAACACAATTAATAAATGATGATTCACAAAATTTATATTATCTTGTACAAAATTCAGTTGGTGATGTATTTTATCAGTGTATAACTCATAAAAATAAACTTGAAAAAGAATCATTTATAAATTGTCAAGCATATTATGCATTAGAAATGTGGGAAAAACAAATGTTATCAAATCGTCAAGGTATAGTACCACTTGTTTTATCAGATCAAGTTGATATGAAAAATTTATATGATAATTTTACAAATAAAACATTAATATATAAAAATCCACAATCTTCATCTTCTTCTAATAATAATAATAATAATAAAAATTCAACACCATTATGGAAACAAAAAATATCAAAATTAGAAAAATATACTGATTTACTTGGAGAATTACTTTTAGATGTTTGGAATGTTAGAGATAATAAAAATGACAATGAAAATATTGATCCACATGAAAAAAATGCAATTGATAAAAAAGTCATGGAATGGATTGATTGTACAAATAATATTAATGAACAAAAAGATATTATTGTCAAAGAAGTTGTTGATAACGATTTTATTATGGAGCCAATTAATTCACAAGAACTTGTTAGTGTATCACAACAACCACCAAGAGACCAACAAGCACAGTGCCGTAATAATGATGATGATCATTTTGAAAATATTAATGATGATAATAATATATTTTATTCAGATCAATTAATTGACTATCAAGTTAAAATTAAAAAAAATACAACAAAAAAACCACAGAAAAAAAAAANATATCTTGTGTTTAAAAATATACATTTCTATTTTTAAATATATATTTTTATTAATAACTTTTGTCTAAATTTAAAAATGAAATTTTTTTTTTTTTTTTTTTTCAATCAACTAGTTTGAGGTTTTACAAATGATGATCTCCATCTTGATGCTAATGTTTTAGAAGTTTGCATTTGTTGTTTTTGCATTTTTTCATCTTCCATGTGTTGTAATAATTTGCGTTGATTTTCTCTAAATGCCTCGAGTGGATTATCAAATTGTTGGTAATGAGTAATGACATCACGTACATCAGCAACATTTGTTGCATGTATCATTTTTAAAAATGCAGCAAGATCATTGAGTGTTGTGTCATCATCATTGCCATTCCATCTTGGTAATACAAGAGCATTTTGTGGATGAAGTTTAACATTGTTTGGATTCCAATCGATAACAATAACTTTACTTAAATCACGATTAAGAGCATCGAGATCTTTTACATGGTGACCATCAATAAATCTTGTTGCATCACGAACAAGTCGATACATAATATATCCATTTGGATCAAGTGAATTTAGTATTGGAAATACTATCTATAAATTAAGAAAGAAAAAAAGAAAAATATTATTAAATGAAAAAAAAAAAAAAAGAATAAATAAATATTGGCTTGTTATAATTACATGTCCTTGTTCAGCTGTGTAAACGACAATTTCAAAGTTTGGTATTGTTAGTTGCTCTAAAAATTGATCTACACCTGGACGTTTTTTAAATCTCCAACCAGTTTGATACTATTGAAAAGAAAAAAAGAAAAAAACAAAAATTAATTAATTAACTATGTTTATACTATACTGGTGTATTATATATTATTATTATTATTTATATTTACTGTCCAGTCTGGATGAACAAGAAGATCAGTCATTTCTAAAACAAGTGTATAAGGTGGCTGCATATAAGGATACTTTAATGGATCTGGTAATAATTTATCACCACTTGGTTCTTGAACAAACTGTAAAAAAAATTAATAATTTAATAATAAACAAATTTTATGTAAAAAAAAAAAATTAAGTAAAATATAAAAATAATAATTACTTTTTTGTAATAATTTAATTCTTTACAAAGTCTTTTCCATATCATTTCATAGAATGGCAATTGTGAAAATTCATCTTCTATGATATTTCCATCTTCATCATAAGTTGGTTTAACTAATTCATAAATAAACAATGAACCACCAATTGTTGTTGCAAAACCAAATAATATAAAACTCCATTTCATCATTTTCCATGATTGTTCACGTTGTTTTCTATATTCTTCTTCCTCTTCTTGTTCTTTTTTTTGTCTAATACTTGGATCATCTTGATTTGAGTCACTAAAATTTTCTACTAATTTAGCAATTGGTGATGAACGAATATTTGATGACAATTGACCACCAATTCTTGGAGATATAGTTTTATTTCCTGTTATTAAAAATATTTATTATTATTATTATTATTATTATTAATACAACAAAAATGCAACACATGTGGTTGAGGTTATGACTAGATACAATTTAATAATTACCTGATGAATGAAAAAACAATTTTTGTGATGCAGATATTACATTTAATCTCATTAATGGTTTACCAAGTGTTGAATATGATGTATTACAACTGACATTGGATTTTTTGCATAATATTCTTAAACTCCGAATAGCAAATGCCATTATTCTATTCTGTATGATGAAACTTGTTATTAAATTTGTTAATTCACACACACCGCATGTATCAATCGTATCAATAAATATGTATATGTGTTTGTGACTTGTATGGGTGACTGTCTAGCACTGTCTAGCCTCAACGTGTTGGTGTCTGTCTAGAGAGCATTTAATATTTATTATAAATTATATTTTGTTGTTATATTTTCAGTTGTATTTATGATTTTTTTTTCTCATATATACCTATATATGTAGTATATAATTATAAATAAATACAATATAATAATAATAATAGTTAATGTTTTTATTGTATTTTATAGATGGCGTTGTATTGAGATTGTCAAGATAGTATTGGAAAATAATGTCAGATGTCACTCATTTTTTTCAATAATTCAAAAAAAANTATTTATTACTGATAAATGATGAAACTTTTTGTTTATTATTTATATAGATATGGGAAAAAGTTGATTGATGACAAACAAAGCCAGCAATTAAATAAAAAATGTCTTAGGTCAAGATATAGAAATTCAAATATTACAAAAATAGAGTTTTTTTTCTCAGTGTGTATATACATGTATACGCATATAATGGAAATATCGCGTGTAAAAACTACCACTATTTTCGCTATTCCAGCAATAAATTTATAGTCGGTACTTACTAATTTTTTTTTTATCAATATTATATAATCAAACATTTAACTTGTCACGTGTATTTTATTTTTTATGAAATAAACACAACAAAAACGTATAGTTTTTATATATTTTCCTATAATATTATATCAATAAATTAAAAAAAAAAAAAAATAATAATAATATTTTAACTTGACATTTGCTACAATGTTTTATACGATTATTTATTTTTTAAATAACTATTATATACTTATGTTATAACGATCACTCAATAATCAACGGTAAAAGAAAAAAAATATATGCGTATGCATGTATATGAAAACGTTTAAGGTTGTTGTTGTTTATATTTACGAGTTAAAGGGTGAAAGAAATAAATGAAAATTGATGCTTTTTATATATATAAAAGCCTGTGTAGTGTGTTTACGATGGACAAATGTCAGGAACCGAGAAAGAGCTTTCAAAGCAGCTATATAAAATTTAATGAAATTTAAAAAAAAAAAATAACAAAATAAAATGACCAGTGGCTTAGTTGTTGGTGACATCGTCGTCATATATACGTTATTTCTCGAATACAATGAAGAAAAGAACCAGGTAAAATGAAAAAAATGGTTCTGTTATTTGCAGAAATTATAATAATTATAGCATTTTATTTTGTTCATTTAAATATCACATGAGCTACTATATATCACCACCATTATATATATCAACATATATATTTTAATTTTTTTTTCTAAATACAATTCAATATTAGTTACCTATATATTAAATATTTTCATTAAAAAAAGATTTTATTGCAGCAAGTTTATTTTATTTTTATGTAGGTATATTTTATTATTTTTCTTTGGATTTTCTTTGATTCAATTTTTTATAGTTATTCACATAAAAAAAAGAAGCTACTTCCGGGTAATAGTGTATAGCGGTAAATATTTAAGAGAGATGAAAATTATTGTTATAGAGTTGAGTTGAGTATGTATAAGATTCTAAATTTATTTTGAAATAAATAATATTAAAATTTTGGTAATCTGCACCACTATACATATATAACACTATACTAAATATTTAAAAATCGCAATTAATATGTTGCTTCAATCTTATCCATCAAATAAAAAAAAACAAAAAAAACTCAATTGCTGTTAAGTTTCAGCATCCTGCAACTTTGAAGCATCGAAATTAATGAATGAGTTGCAGTTTAAAATGACGTTGCTCACGGGCTCCTCATGTTGTTGTCGTTGTTGTGTAGTGGTGGTTGTGGTTAAAGTTTATATATTTAAAATATAAATTCCACTGTCAAACTTGTTTCGTTATGCTGTTTCTTAAACCGTTGGCTTGTTGTGCCTTCTTTTCTTGTCAACTTTGCCTTTTTTTTTTTTCAACTGAAACAAAAAGAAAATTGTCTTCTAGGTAAAATATATATGTATGTATATACTTCAACACACATTCACACACATATACACACTGTAATAAATAGAAAAAAAAAAAAACGCAGTTTAATTTTGTTTTTTATTATTCGATAATTTCCTGGTAATGACTAACTATATATATAACGACAAATGAATGACAAAAAAGTGGGATATATATATAGTTATATACAGCTAGCTAAAGGATATAATAACATAAATTCATTTGTTTTATTTATATTTTCGTATTTTTTATTATCAGTTTATTTTAATAATAACTTTGTTGCTTATAAGTCAGTTTATCAAGTTCAAGTTTTAGTTTTTTTTTTTTTTTTATANAATGTGTCAAGATATAAATTGGTATAAAATTTATCCAAGTTACCAGTGTTTATACATTTGGATATACAAATTTTTGATAATTCGTCTAATTAGTTTAATTATTTTCATCATTTATTATCATGCTTTATTATTGATCATCTGTTCACACTCGTAATTACAATTTATACAGTAATAATAATAATAATAATGCAAATTTGTAAGTTGTTGTTTTTGTTGTTGATGTGATGATATTTTTATTTCATGAAAAAATATACAAATTGATTATAAAATATATATTTTTTTTCAGATTATATATAATCAAGTTGATAAATAAATTACAATTATTTTCAATGAGTGTATATAGATAAATAAATATTTACACGCATAATCAAAATAAAAAAAAAAAAATTAATTATTTTGTCATGTACTTACCTATATATTATTTTTTCCGAATGTTAAATGGAGAAAAAAAAATAAAAAGCTGAAATTAAAATTGCCTAGATTTAATATTTTTTAATCCAAGGGTGCTTATTATTTCTTCAAAACGTAATATTATTTATTTATAAATAATATTAATTTTTTTTTTTTTGATACTCTTGGTTTATTTTTATTATTTTTTCTTTAAATTGGTTTAAGTAACTTTTAGATATGATATTTGTGGGTTGTCGTTGTCGTCGTCGTCGTCGTCGTTGTCGTCGTCATCACCACCACTTTTTTTTCGAGTTTGGCGAGCTTGTTTAAATGCAACTCTCGTTGAAATGTCAATGATTCTTTTGTTTTCGATGCAATATTGGATATATATATGTACACGATGAAAAATAAAATGAAAAAAAAAAAAAAAAAANTAAAAAAAAAAAAAAAAAAAACAAAGATTTCAAGTCAGTCAAAGAAGCGCGGGCATGGTCCTCTCTTTCTCAAACAACTCGGATAACTTGAGTATATATACGGTTGACGTAAAAAAAAATAAATAAATAAGATAAAGACAAACATATATACATTGACTGTGAAGGAACTTGATTTAGAGCCAGTACGATATCTCTGTTGAATCGCGCGGTGGTTAACGAGCCCAAGAAACGCATGCATGTAGTTCGTTATGGCTTGGCTTTATTTTTATCCGAAAAATTGTCATGCCATGCATAAATATATACTTGTTGATTGTCATTCGATCTGACGGATTCCGGGTGGGTTTCCCATGCTTGCAGTTTTTTTGCACGCAAAAAAAAAATAAATAAATAAATAAAAAATAATAATGATAATGATAATATTATACTGTAAATATATATATTTAAATATGAGGTTAAATAAAAAAATTAATGAATAATATAATAATCAAGTATAATTCAAGTGACAATGTCATCATTTGGCTGAGCAAAACCACATGCATGTGAAACAAACGATATAATCTAGTTGACCCAACATACCGCATATATATATATATATTATATATAGCTAGAGAGGTTTTTTATTTTGTTTTAATTATTATTATTATTTAGCGAAAAAAAGAAATACATTTTTTTTTCATATAAAAAAAGTTTAGTGTGAGTTGCAAAAGATGCGTATAAATGAATTTATATATATATGCCTTTATATATTTTATCCCAATTCTTGTACGTGACAATCCTCGACAATGACAATGGGATCCTGGTGTAGGTACACTCGAAATATTCTTAGCCCTTCCAACATTCACATTTAACAATACCATAAAAAGATTGAAGCTTCCAATATTTGATTCTTCAACTATTATATTGCCCTGACTGTCAATGAACATTACTTGAATACAAATTTTTTAAAAATACTTGCACACTTTATAAAAATATTTTTATATAAAAAATTTTAAAAAATCAAATAATTCATTTTAGTATACTCTCAATCATTCGAAAAAAAAAAAAGAATTTCGTCAATGTTATATATGAAAAATAAAAAAAATATATACCAACAACAATTAAATAATTCTCAGCATACTCGCAAACGAAAACGCATTACACTATATATATATATATATATATACAAATTGCAAAAAAATAAATAAAATAAATGTCCATCAGCCATCCTCAAATTTTAATCATGAATATTTTACAAATTCTACATACATATATACAAATAAATAAAATAATAATAATAAACAAACAATTTAACAGATTAAGACTTGTTTACGACTTTATTTGAGTAAAAGATGTCGATTGAAATTTCAACACCCTCTTCTATACAACTTGTACTAAAAGTTTTTCTTCTTTGCAACACCCTTGTACTTACTACTTGAGAAGATCCGATTATAACTTAATTTAAGAAATGCTACGGAAATTACAAAGATTCCAAGTACAACATATATTATATAGGTATACCATATACATAATATAATAAATAAAACAAAAATATGGATCAAGGGTTAGTGTTCAAATTGTTATTATTTATTTATCTGCAATAAATAGTGAGGTATAGTAGTTGATTTGTCTTTAATTGTATTATTTCGATTACACATATTTTCCTCTCTCTCTCTCTCTCTTTTTGTCTTACTTGCTCAATATATAATATACATTTATTATAATTCAGTTAGTTGATTCACAACTGTTTGCCAGTTCTTTCTCGTACTCACTCACTCACTTAATGGCAAAGTAAATCTTTCTCACTCTAGCATGTTTCTCATCTAAATGGGTTACAGTGCAGCTATTGGGATCAAGATTCAATTACAAGTTAAATGTTTTGTATAGATCAGCAGACGGCTAGATAAAGTCTTAGAGAGAAAAAGAGGCTATGTATCGCAAAATTCTCTTTGCTTCTCGGTATATGACTATTTTATCTTTTACAAGTTTTTAATTGCGTATTGAAAACTTGGCCAGCTCTTTGTGTTTTACATTAGACACAGACACACATGCTGCACCCTTCATTCAGATTTTGTACAATTTTTTCACCCTGCAGTGATTATCTCTTATAGTCATATGCAGTTTGAATCGTAACGATATATTTTAATAATATGTATTATTAATCCTCATCAGCAAAAATAACCAGCTTGTTTGTTTGTTTGTTTTTTTTAAATTTATTTATTGATTATTCAATAAATGATAGAAAATAAAATTATTTTTGGCAGAAACTTGATTTGTTAATCGGATTAAAATGAATAAAAAATAATAATAATCGGATTGAATATTTGAATTTATTCGAGAGGCAAGTTGCTACACACAATAAACAATATTAATCGGATAGAAATTGGCAATTTTATCAAGTGTACAATAAGTAGTGCGTTGGCCCGATAATTTTAAATTTAAAAAAAAAAAACAAAAATTGAAAAACTATATCGTAGCCTATCAATGTATTTACATTTGAAATTTTGAGATTGATGGAAATTTTTGGAAAAAAAACAATGTCGTTGAAATATTATATAACATCAAGTATTATATATGTGTGCATATATATACAAATGTAAATCAGTATTTGTACATAAAGTCATATATAACACACAAAAAAAAAAAAATTCAGAAAAAACTGTTGGCTTTGCTTGCTGAGCTATATATATACGTTCGTCAGCCGTATTTTCACCATCAAACCTGTACCTCTATATATATTTATTACGAACAAAAAAATAAAAAAAAAACAAGATTTAAAACATCCAACAACACAAAAAGAATGGATCAGGTCATTGCACAATTCAAAATAGAAAGCTCTACCTATACACAAAAGTCAAAAATATATCCGCATGAAAAAAAAAAAAAAACATCTAAATAATCTGATACAAAACAATGTGATCGAGGTTTTTGATTTTTAAATTGATCTGTCGTTGACTGCCAGTTAAATATGACTATACACTCTTTTTTCAACGAGACAACAAAAACTTCATGTTGATCAAAAATAAAATTAAAATCTGCTATTGTTTATAAACAAAATAACAAATAATCATTATAGCCACTGCAGCATTCAGTGTGACAATAACAATTATTTTGTCGGTAAAGATATTGTTTTTTTTTTTTGGTAAACAAAGTAATAATAAAGTTATAATGTCAATTTTTTTTATCTATATTGTATAGTCATTTACTAAATATTAATAAAATTTCAAGGTTGATTTGACTTTTATATATACATGCATGTAGAGATATACGAAAAAATGATACGTCAGTTGTTGTCTCTTATATAATAACTAAAATTGTTTATTTTTTTTATATCCCTGACAAAACTTTACGCCCACCAATCATCTTTCATTATTTTTCCTTTAAATATTTAGTGTTTTTATTATTATTAAACAAAATGAAAAAGTTTTTTATTATTTCTTTTTATTTTTATATACTATATTGTCAATTTTATTTTTACGTTTTTTTTTTTTTTTGCAAATTACCACAAAACCACAGACAATAATTTTGATGATGTTTGCTGTAAAGAGCGTTTTATAAATTGCTGCAAGTACCGTAAAATATAAAAATTATTTAGTTGATCCAAAATACAAATTCCTTGCAGATACATGTATGTAGTAATGCGTGTAAATATTAAAAAGAAAAATCTAAAAAACTTGAATTATGTTGAAAAGAATTTTTCAAAAGAATCAAGATGATGATGATTAAAAGAAACAATTACTATCGACAAAAATGGTTAAATAAAATTGCCAAAAGAACAAGTATCTCATGTGCGAATGACATTTTTTTATTTGATTCTAAGATTTCAAAATTTTTGACTGCAATAAATAAAAAAATTGAATATCTCTTTTATATTATTTATAATATAAAAATCTACAAATCTACAAATTATATATATATATACATGTATAGAGGTAGTTGGTTAATTTTAGTAATAATTATTGACACATTTATGTTTTATTATTTTTAGACTTGCTGAAAAAATGTCGGCACGCTGTGAGACTCAATGTTTTACGTGATTAAATATTTCTGGGAAGAATTTTCGGATTTATTATATAGTGATAAGAAAAAAAAATGTCAAGCGATAGACAATGTATATATATATAAAATAAATAAATAAATATCAAAGAATGTAAGAAGAGAGAAAAAAAAAAAAACGCAATATTCATAGAAAACGATTTGCAGTATATAGTATTTAATTTGTCAAAAAAGAGATGAAAAAATATTTGATCTTACTAGTCGGCAAATTGGGCAACAGAGGGGTTATGTTAGTTAAAGTTGTGTTGACCATTAGATGGACCTTCAAGAAAAAAGGGTTGAGGAATATATATGTATAGCAATATTAAGAGGGAGAGTGTTATTAGTGAAAGAGCAAGTCGGGAAGTCGGGAAGTTGGATCTGGCGGCTGCTATATATACGACAGACCACACACATCGTTTTAATACCAAAGTAAATCTACACTGTACATATTATACGAACCAGCAAACCTTTTGAACCAACTATTTTTCTTGTTTTTTTTTTTTTTTTCAACAACAACAACAACAACAACCACCACCACCACCACCACCTTCTTCTCTTTCTGTCAGTTTTTTTCCCTCAATGATTTTTAATTTTTTTTTTAATATATATACTTTTACATTTAAAAAATATAACTCTTAATATTATATCTCTGTCTTTTTTTTTCTCTTTCTCATTATTCCATTTTTTATAAGATTACATTGATGACGTTTATCCTTGCCTTTCTTCCTTTGGCTTTTTCCGATTTTTTTGTTTTTATTTTTTTTATTTTTTTTATTTTTTCATAAAGACTCGGTTTCCTGCCTTGCCACTTCAATGGCAAACATGCCCGTTACATTTTATGTCTTTATCCGATGAAATACCTCGTCTCCATGGAAGCGAATCTAATCAAGTGTTTTACCTCTATCGATCCAGTCTGAATATTGCCGACAAATGTTGAATAAATAAAAATTAAAAGTTTTTTATTACATATTATTTATTTGTAAAATTTTATTTATATAATTCGCAGCTAATTTATCAATAATACTATTTCTTCAATAAAGTGGTCCATGTTTTCAGCATCTTTGATACAGCCAAATTTAGTAAATCAAAAATTTTAAAATTCACACATTTAAACTTTTCTTATTAGGTATATATGTAATATGTATATAAAAAAGCCGCGAGAAAAAAATATTAAGGGACATAAAACTTGAGTCTTTAAAAAAGTAATAAAAATAAGTATAATAATAAAATACAGAAAAATTTCTGTATATGTATATCGAATTCATTCTGCGAATTGTTCCCATTGAGATATAGTATAGTAGTATATACTGCAAAATAGATCTCATCAGAGAAGCAGGCCAATGTATATAATAATGTGTCTTTTTTTGGATGCTCCTGAGGACGAATCACACACACACACACACACTATATAGTTTGAATATTTACGCGACACGATTCCGTGAAAGACGAATACATTGGAGTAAAGTGAGACCATCACATATGGAACTCGCCATAAGAAATATACAGTATATAATATTTGCAGTTTAGCAGATTTGGAAATAAGAAAAAAAAAAAGACTGGTAGAAATAAAATAATATACACTAGAGGGTTAAAGGTCATACTCTGCAATGTCGAGGCGATATTTTATAATTAGCCACAAGTACATATATATATAGCTCCGTTACGATGCATCATTTACTGCACACATATCTCCGATTAAATACCGTATTATATTAACTTGACTATATATAAGGTATAACGCATTTAATCGTCATATTTCAGGTTTCTTGTGCAGAGTCTATAGATATACAAGAAACACATGTATATACATATATACATATACCCAGCTGCACGCATTAAAATATTTATTTTTTATATATATGCATTAACCGCGCATCTGAATATCTTGAGGGCGCGAAAAGGTAGAGATACTTGGAAGATATTCCCGCAATGTATTCAAGCAGAGTGATTTACGTCTACACAGACGTGGCATGTAGATACAGTAATTAAGCAAAAACCTGGGCATATATGCTGAAGATTTTATTTTTATTAAGAGAGAGAGAGAGAGAGAGAGAGAGAAGGATTCACTGCCAAATTTACTTTATATACTCTGAAAGCGTTGTGGGCGGTCGTTGTCCAAATTTGACACGCGTATCAAAAGTACCAAGATAATTTTTAAGTGAATTTTTATTTATATTTGTATATACGTGATTAATAAAAAATATAAAATTATAAATTGAGAAAAAATTAAATAAAATGAAATATAAAATTATGTGAATTATGTGAATGAAAAATTTATATCAATAAACAAATGATTGATATAGCTGATTTACAATAAATATATAAAAACAAATACGAAAAAATATATATATCGAGCACATGAATTTTCAAGGCCAAAAGATATTCGCGCGCGGTGGTCTCTCTGCACACATATACATACATACATGCAGTACGAGTCGTCCTTTACGACTTTCAAGTCTATGTAAAGGTCCATGTATTCGTCCTTAAGTCTATGTTATTTCAAGATGAGGTGAATCCTACAGACACAAGTTGATGCAAGCCACTAATATAGAGGCCCTAGGAATTTGTAAAACTTGAATGCAACTGGCAAATTGCTGGACGGCTATTCAACGACTTTGAATTCCATAGTTTTAAAATGGCATCAGTCTGCTGTTGTTAGCTTTCCAAAACACCAAATACATCTTTGGTCATTTTGTGTTTCTGATACGAATCAACAACGTTTTTGAAAAATTATTAGGTAAACATAAAATTGAAAAGATAAATTTTCCAATACACCAAATACATCTTTGGTCATTCTATATGTTCCTGATACAAATCTAATTTTTTATTGAAAATTAACTATAGTAAACTAGAAAATTGAAAGAGTTTTTTCTCTGTTAAATCATTTACCTAACTTTTAAACACTAAATCCATAATTTCATGAAATTATTTTTTATAAATACATGTATATCGCAGTAACGAGTATTATGAAGAGTCCATGCTCAACAACAACGATGACAAAGATGTTGATGACAACGACCACATTTTATGTACCATTTGTGAAATTTCTTATTCTTAAGTACTCAGAAATGCCCGGACAAAAGTACTCGAAATATCTGATGAGCTTTCGTAGAAATTCACGTCTCGTCGTAATCACTTGGTGCAAAGCTGTACACTTGATGAGATGAGAGAAACGATTTTAGGGCGATGAACATAACCAAAGCTAGAGAAAAAAAGAGAGAGAGAGAGAGAGAGAGAAAATCAAGACTACATGGATGAGAAATAGTTTTGAGGTGTGTCTTCAACTGACATGTCTTGACTTTAGTCCAAGTTTATACAATTTGAATGAATAATCGTTAAATTTGAGTGGTCATTGAATAAATTCATTAATATATTTTTATAAGGTCACTTTTTCTGATATATATTTTCATTATTATATTTCAATGAGTTTTTAAGCTTAATTTTTTGGTTATTTAATCTTGAATAAACAATGACACGGTATCATACTCATATTGCATGTATGCAAAAAGAAAAGCTCATATATTTTTTAAACAATGGCTATTCGAGCCTGAAGTAAGTTCTTCATTTCATAGCTATTCATGTATGTATATGTGTGCACAAGCTTTACGAGTTTATTTTTATTTTTACAATATTAAAATAGTTTTTTTTTTTTTTATCAAGTGCAAAGCACTTTTCTGATGAAAATATAAAATTAACTAACAAAACAGTATATATTTTAATAGTTGATCCATTTAGATATATATTTTATTTGATTAAATGATTGTAAAAAAATCAACAACAACAACAACAACAAAAACACGTGGCGACTCAATTAACTGACTGTGAAAACAGTGGATTAAATCAGTTTACGTGTATATATATACATACATATTACATATATATATAAGCACACACAATGCTCTTTAATATATATATATATACACTGGCCACCCAGTTTCTGCTCTAGTTAGTCTGTAGATATTGTAATATATGTATAAACATCTGAATGACAAAATTTTGCTTGGTATTTAGTTGAATTCAAACTGGCTCAAGTTGATTAACTGACTCGTTTATTTTATGTAAATCTTCAAAAAAACAACAATTATTCATAACTTTTTTTTATTTAACTGAGTAATTTTTTTTTTTTTTATATCCAATATAAGTACTTGTAAGAATAACTTTATTATTTTTTTTTATTTTGACGATGTCAAGTTGGAAGCTGCCAATTTCCGGTAATTACCATCGGGCAAAAAAATCAAACAAGATTATTTAGTAATTTTAGTATATATACTTGGTCTTTTATATTTCTTTTTCATCTTTATATCTTGTGATTATTTTTTCCTCATTAGTTTATATTTAATTACTACACAATAATATCAAAGAAACAAAATAATAATAATAATTTTCTGCCAAAAACAAAAAAAAAAACAATACCACTGTTGACCCCATGTAAGTTTTAATGACAATGACAAAAAAGCCTATACTTTGAATAAAACAAACAATACAAAAAATAAATAAATAATAATATTTTTGGTCAATCAACACCAGCATATTAATTAAAAATATAAAATTTTATTCTTTTTATTAATATTATTATACATAATAATATTAATTTGTTTTTTATAAAATTTTATTCTTTTTATTAATATTATTATACATAATAATAATAATTTGTTTTTTATTTTTTCAATTTATAGATTAATTGTTTTACTTATTAAATTATGAGATTATTTTTGAGCCATAGGTTTTTTATTAAAAGCAATTAATATATTTATAAATAAAATGCAAATGATTAATAAAATAATCTTACAAACAGGAAATTACTGACCATAACAAATAATAATAAAATATGATGAATGTTTTAAATATATAAATTTAAATAATACAAATTTGTTTTTTTTTTTTTATACGTTTTCATCACTCTGGATATAGGTGACACACTGATATAGTTGAGAAAAGAAAATCCTCAAGTATTGTTTATTATCACAAGAAAAACAACCTTGCAAGGTTTATGTTTATGTTTATATATATGTATATAGTTACTATACAATATGTGATATTTTGTTGGTTATTTTTCAAACTCATGACTTGTCATAAAGCCGTACAAAAATATAATAATATGAAAATATATGTGTAGATGTAGGTATATATATGAACACTTATTTCCATAATTCTGTGTCACATCTATGTGAAAATTTTTTCAACGCTTTGCTTATTTTCAACGAGCAAATAGCATTCACCATACTCATATTTTATTTGGACTTTAATTTTTTTGATAAACTATTTCGCCACAGCATGCATGTACTTATATACTTATATATATATTCTTTTCATTTATCATTATTTTTTCCTCAGCAACATATAAAAAAAAAAAATACAATAATTACATGTTTGAAAATATAATTGTATAATTTTTTTTTTCTCTCTTTTGTTTATTATTATTATTATTATTATTTCTTTCAAATTAATTAAATTTTGTTATTTTATCGTAGTCGTAAATATAATTTTTCACGGTATTAATTTTCAAATAATCTGCTCAACAATATTAATATAGAGTATAATACATTTGCATATATGTATACAATAGCGAAATATAAAAATATACTTGACAAGTATTTTAATATGTTTTATTTTTTCAACTTTTCTTTTATATTTGAAATTATTTTTTTATTTTTATTTTCAAGGCTACTCTTTGTGGGAAAATTAATTAAATTTTAATTTTATTAAGGCATTTAAATTTTTTAGTAATTTAATTGCACTGTTTTTTTTTTTTTTTTTCTTCTTTCACATTGCATTGCGGATAATGTTTGTGACAAAAGTTTTGTTGGGGTTGGTTGGTTGGTTGGTTGGTTATTGCATGGCAGAAGAAAGAAAAAAAAAAAAAATTAAATACTCAGAAAAGGGTTAGGGGGTATATATAATATGGTGTTGCAAGCCTGGTGTGCAATTTATAAACTTAGCATTACCTCTTATAAGCACAAGACTATACAAGAGTAGGCAAATAACTTGCTGTGACCGACGAAAAATAGACTCATATTTTAGCATGGAAAAAAAATGGTACACTAGAGGGTTCAAAAAAACAAATTTGAAACATGCTGCAGCTGGCTTTTTTGCTGAGATTCAAATAAAAATCATACAGAGCTTAAAAATTAATGTTAATTGTTATAATTTTATTTTTCTTTACAATCGCGATCTTATTTTATAAATTTAAAGAGTCTTGACTTTCGAGCATTTTATTTAGCCTCTTTTTTTAATTGTCGCTTGACAAGTGTTATTCAAATTTTCGCTCTCTCAATTGTTTTACAAGTTTTTATATAAAGCTTGCAGTAGTACAGTCAGTCAAAATATATAAAATATATATTAAGTATATTATATAGTTAATTTTTGTTCTTTTATATTTTCAAGATAAATAAAATGCTGTATTTGACAGGTTAAATATAATCAAGCTCCATATATACACAAAGCTTGTCCGGAAATACTAAAAATATACCTATAAATAAATTTAGATAGATATTTTATTGTTATCTAAAAATTTGATGAGTAAATCGGGATCAGCATTTTGAACGACCATGTCAATTTCAAAAACACAAATTGATAACTAATCAGTCTTTCTTTGAAAATTTATACATCATGCTGACTTTTCAATTACTTTTCTCTCTCTCTCTCTCTTTTTTTTTATATACTGACATATTTAAGAGAATAATTATTTTTTATATTTAATTTAGTGATGGGAACGCAACACCATTACGCACCAATATAACAAGTTTCTTTTTGACTGCACTGATGACATTCATACGTGTTTTTATTTATATATAAATGAAAAGACGACTGATGATTTTATTATTAATATAAAAAACAATTTATTCTAGATACATTTGACATTTTTACAACATGTTGTTATAAATGCATTGTCGTTAAATAACAAAGTTGGACAAAAAAAAAAAATTATTTCAAATAAAATATATACTATAAGAATTATTTATTTATGTTGGTTATGCTAATTTGTGGTGTCTCGTTTTTTATAATTTTTTATTGGATCGTATTTTTATTTTCATTGCAAGTATTTAAGAATTCATACGAAATCACTTTAATTCATGTTCTGCAGATATCTTGGAATCAAAAAAATAAAATTTAAACTTAAAAACTTTTTGTCTTTCAACTGTCTTGAAAATAAAAAAAATACTTGGTTATAAGTAGATTTAAGGGAATTCATGTTTAAAAGGTCACTCGTGTTTTATATCTTTCTTTTAAAATATAACGTATATTTTTTAAAGANCAGACTTGACAACTGTACTGATTTTTTTTCATCTTTTTTTTTTTTTTTTTTTTTTTTTTCTCCAAGTGTGTTCTTCACCAGAGAGGATACTCAAAATAAAAAATAACCCTCTTTAAATTATTATTATTTTTTACATATTTCACATGATTTTTTTTTTGTTTCATACGTATCTGTATATTATTTTTGTATTTGACAAAAGTAAAAGAGAAAAAATCTTAATAGTACTATTTTACGAACATTTATTTCTCGTTCATCGTTCATCTGCACCACCACACGTCACAACTCACTTTCTGGAGTTAATTGGCACAATTAAATCATTGCTACAAACAATTTAGGAAGAAAGAGAATCTTGACAATTTCAAAGGGGCTTTTATTCTGCTTTTACCCTCAATTTCATTTCATTTTTTTTTTCTTTGTTTTTTTCTGCATCCCAAATTTATTTTGTTTTTTAAACTAAAATGACTCTTTTTTTTTATACAATTGATACAATTACTTTAGTTACTTATACTTTACTTGTATTTGAAAGCACTTGGTAGTTTGACTTGGACTGCAAAGTTGAATTACGTCGCTTAATCGTGCGCGTACATTAAAACGTGATTGTGCAACATGCGAAACGTTTCGCGCGCTACTGAACAGGTGATCCCTGTGTGTGTATATGTGTGTGGCTAATTACGATATACATGTAATGATGAAATAATTATTATTGATTTTATTTAAATTTTTCTTTTTTAAAAAATTACCTCTTTATTAAATATAAAAATAAAATTCAAATAATTGTCGAGTCAAGTAGACAAAATAATGAGACTGCAGGCCAAGGAATCATATCACATATTTTTTTCATCAGACGTGGATAAATTTATACTTATATTGGATCATATTTTATAACAACAATTATCATATTATATTTATAAAATAAATAAATAAATAGATACTTTACATATTTATTTATTGTATTTTAGTTTAATCAAAAACTATATAGTTTCTTTTTATATTAAACCGGTGGGTCCATCTTAATTAATAATTTTAATTATACTCAAGGTTAATTTTACATTTGGCCATATGGGCGTGGTTAATCATATTCAACTTTTTAAAAGCGAAATAATAAAAAATATCTGACAGTTGTAAAAAAAAAGTAACATTAATCAACTGCAAAATTTTTTTTAAATCAACTTGATTGAAAAGTTGAATTAACTGTTGAAAAAATAAAAATATTTTGGCTATAATATTAATTTTCTTTATTGAATATATATATATTTAATATTTTTTTTTGGTGAATCGCGTAATGTAGTGGCGAATATTAAAGGCGCGTGGAGATGAGTAGTGTTGGTTGCATATAAAATTGCACTTTTTGTATAATTTCCAGAGAATATATATATGGAGCGCATTTTACATTTACATACATACGGTGGTATATAATATTAATATATGAATAAAAAATAGTGAAAAGTATTGAAGAAGAAAAAGAAGAAGAAGAAGAAGAATAAAAAAGTTGAAAAAGATTGAAAGAGGTGGTGGTAAAAGAGGCGTCAGAAGCGAGAGGGATCATCATCATCACCAGCAGCAGAGGGATATCCATGAAATAAATAATAATGGCATGTATATATAAAGTATAATTTACCTAAACGTATGCAGCGTTTTATTCAAGTTTTATTTGGCTTTATCCAGCCATCATCAGACACGTAACAATTTTCACAAGATCCCACCACAATTTTTTCATTATATTTTTACAATTTTTTTATTTTATTATTACCTATTTATTTATTTATTTATTTATTTATCATTATATTTTTAATTAATTTAAATAATTATAAAAATGAAAAATTAAAATTGTCAAAAGTGTTGTGACACTTTTTTTAAAATATTTATATACAATATTTTTTTTTTTTTTCAAATAAATATATATTCATCCCTGAGTTACTTATATGCCACGGGATAGATTGCCTGAGGCTTGCGGCGGTGAGTAAATTACAAGCCAAGACGGAGTGAACCCCGCCGACGACTCCCTCCTCTTCCCACTGTTGGTTGAAGTTGAACCTTTTACTCGCACTTTTTTTTTTTTTTCTTTTTTTCCCTCTTGTATATAGGTACGTATGGTGCAATGCTTTTTCTTATTTTACCAAATTGCCATTATTTTATTTTATTTTTTTTCGTCTTTGTCTTGTGCATCAACGTGCATATATGTATAAGTATGTGTATGTATGTAGTCCATCACTACACTACAGTGTATATATCATGCATGCAGGCATTTTGGGTATCAATATGATGAACTGATATGATAGAGCCGCAAGGCCCAATACAAAACACTCACTTTTTCTCATCGCATATACATATATATATATATACTATGTATTGTATATACATTTTTCAAGAGCTACTGTTAATTTTGAATCTTCATACACTTGCAGTCGTGATCTTGACTTTAATATATTATATTCTTCATTATTTTTATTATTTTATTATTTATTTTATTGAGATGGCATAATTAATACTGTCTTTTCTTTTTATGCGTACAATAAACCTAATGACTGCTTATGAAATGAAAATTAATTAATTTTATAATCATTAAATACCAAGGCCAAACAAGAAATTTGTATAATTGTTTGAAATAGTCTGATATAATTATTGCAAGCAAGGTGACATGTTTCAATTTTATTGAAATTATCATTTTTCACCTTGCTCCATGGATGCATCTCTCTCAAATTAAATAATCATCATGACATATGCGTGAAAAATCAAGCTCATTAAATTTAAAACTAACAAAATATAACAGCATATGTCCAAAATAATATCTCAATTTATTATTTTTTTATTATAAATTTGATACGGATGTTTGTCACTTTCTCGTGTCAAATTGTAAATGCGCATTTATACTTGAAAGGGAGAAAAATAATAGAATAAATAAATATATCTCAAGGAAAACAAGTTTTTTTTCATATATTTCATAGGAGAATGAAAAAATGTCGATAAGCACCATTACCGGTAACTGTTTCCGTCACGATCGCCTTCTGTAGGAAATCGTTTAAAGATACATATGTATATATATAAAAAAAAAGAAAAACATTTTCACTGCAAAGTCTTCAGTTATTGTCGGTCTTGTCTATTTACTCACTTTTCTCTAGGGCTTCATGCGGTACCGAGACTAGTCTCGGTCTCGCATGCGTCGTCTCGCGAGACGCGAGACCNTAAAAAAAAAAAAAATAGTATATAGCAGCTGTGTGTGTGTGTATGTTAAAAGACCACCCCACAACAAAATTCAAAGTGCAAAATAATAACAACAACACGTTTGTGTTGCGTCGGTTGATGTTATGATGATAACATGTGTACGCCCCAAAGAGGCGCAACCATAACGAATCCTCTAGATATGTACGGAAAATTTTAAATTACATTTCATTGCAAAATGGCCGAGTTTGATTTCTTGAAAACCACACACGCACATATTTATTTATATTTCTTTACATTTATTTATAAATACAAAAAAAAAAATAATAATAATTTTTACATGACCTTGCGGCTCATTTTGCGCATGAAGATAAAATGATGAAAATGGCCTTTTGCTGATGGATTATTTAAAATTTAAATAATAATAATAATTATTTTTATCAAGAAAAGGCTATTATAATGTATACTATTTTTATACTTTTACATCGTAAAAAATTAAATGTAATTAAATTTTTTTTCATATTTTTCAAATAGGTATATGTATATATTTTAAAAATAATAAAAATTGTCAACTTGCATAAGTGGAAAAAAAGTTTTTAAATGGCGCGAAAGTTCACTTGAGTCAGACTGTATCATAAATTCATCAGCATTACGCGTATACGATTAGCATTCCATCTGCAAGATATACATACGTACATACTCGTTTGAAAATAAATAAATTTACCGATCTACCGAAGTGAAAAGTCAAAAAATTAACAAAAAACTTTTATAATATATTGTGTATTATAATATGTTAAATTTATATAATTACAGATCTATATAGAATTGGTGTATTTGTATTTCTATATTATATATTCAAAATAAAGTTTTTGATAATGGTGCTTTGTATAAATTAAATTAAGGATATAATATACCACATTTACATATAAATCAAGTCAATTAAGAAGGTCATAATTTCAAAAGTCCACGCGCAATTTTCTATATAAAAGAGAAAAGCATTGCAATTATTAGGGGGAGAGAGTATATTTTTGGTATATATATACTGCAATTGCTCTTTGAAGAAAGCGATTATTTGTTGGGGCTCCCTATATATATTATCGGAAAATTAAAAGCAGTAACTCATCTTGCAGCCTAAAACTATTATGCCGACAAGACCATCAAGAACTCGATATTACTTTCAATATGAAGAAGCTAGCCCAGTAAGTTAATATCCACAATGCATTGGAAATTACTATATACATATATATAATCTTTCTTTCAGCTTTGCTTCAAAATAATGGCTCTAGTTTTTCTCTATATATATTCACACTTATTATTATACATAAAAGAAAGCATTTTCCTGGCACAAATTAAGTTGGGGATAATGTAATATATAATATAATGTAGTATAATGTAGGCGCGTACAATCAAACGCACAATTCTTCGAGATATATATAAATGCAATTGGTTTATGCACCCCTCTTGTTACCCTTGATATTGTCAAAAATTTCATTTTATGTATATAATAATTTTGCTTTGACACCATCAGAACTTTTTTGTTTTTAATATGTAGTGTGTGTGTGTGTGTGCGATATCATAGGGCATAAATGTATAGTGCAATATTGTTTTCACTAATAATAATAATAATTGCTAAAAGGAAATATGTAGCTCTGGCTTTTATATCACATAGATAGATATAGGAATAGATATACATATATATACACAACAATACCTTTCTTCCTCCCACACACACACATACACACAATGAAAACAAAACTATACAAACTACAGTGACAATATTGAAGGAGAATTTACACTACCCTGTACGCAATGTGTATATTATCTTAGAATAAAAAAGAACAATGGAAAAACAAAATATGGTCGCGAGTATAAGGCATACTGGTGTGTGTGTGTGCGTGTGTGTATGCCTTGTCATCTCTTGTCACCCCTTGGCACATATTTCATAATGACTTTGACAACAATTCAAATACCCTCTGTCCTCGTTTTCTTTTTTTCTTTTTTCAATTTTCTTAAGCTCCTTTCAATTCGCTAGGCGCTTTATATTATTGTAGTTATATGTATACACTGCTGCAGGATTCTTATTAAAATATGAATTTTAAAAACATGTATAGAATATGAAATAAAAAGGCTAGTTTACACTTTGACTTTTGACATAACAATGCACTCGATTCTGTTTTCCCAAGTCAGCAATCAAATTATCAAATTCAAGGACAAGCCAATTAAATGTATAATTTAATTTATCTCAAAATAAAGAACGAGAGAGAGTAAAAGTAAAAGTAAAAGTACATGTACATGTATATATATAATTTGTTAAAAGGTTAAAAGTGACTTTGTCACTTGCGTGGACAATATCATAATATTGTCATGTGGTGTAAGATGAGAGCTTTACATTGTGTGTGTGTATGTCGTTGAGGCAAACTTTTTAATCATCACACATGAAGCTTTTTAAATTATATACTTATATCTATACATTGTAGATGTTAAAAAAAGGGACACATACATACAGAAATAAAGAGATAAAGAGATATCTAGCCAAGCCAGTGTACATTTAGTCTATAGAATCCATTAAACCGAGTGTCAAGCCGTTAATTTTCGTTGGCCTGAACCTCTTAACTCTGTAAAAGTTGGTTTGAAGTGCACGTAAACTTCATCTGGTGACGAGATACCTTGTTTTACTGGAAAAAAAAAAAATAAAGAAAAGGTAAAACTAGAATAAAGTCTAAAGAATATAAAAATAAAATGAAAATTGAAGATTGTCAGTTAATAGTGCTTTTTGGTCATCCAAATACAAATGTATACACTATTTCAAGTGAAAAAAATATTATTAATCATTGGCACATGACATAACTATATATAATATATATAAAAAATAAAAAAATATATATGCAGTTATAATCCTCCGGATAAAAATCATCAGAGGGTGTGTTTATGTATGTTATGGTTCGCACGGTTGCATATGCCAGATCTCTCAATGATTCGTCATGGCCTTGGGGTGAACACATTGTCCACAGATGTCAGAATAATAATAATAATAATAATAATACACTGCACTTATAGGTATGATACATAAAATAAAAAAAATATAATCAATCTTATTAAAAAAAGTTAATATATATATTAATTGAGTTATCAACTTGATCAATATATATAAGCATACAACATAATGTGATGGACATTGGATGCTATTCACTATATTGAGAATGTCGGATGCAGTTCCTGACTAGAATTATTCTCACAATATAATGACCAATGTGTTTTTGTCTATGAATATAAATATCTATGGATCATCTAGCTAGTGAGTATACTTACTATCCATTATAAATTTATTAACACCTGCGGCAGGCATTAATATTTTTTTTCATCATGTTATTCATAATACAGTTGAGATACATGCATGTATTTTTATGTATATTAAAAATATAATTATAAGTGCTTTGATAAATATAATCGGAAAATTGAATATCATAAGCTAAAAAAATAACAAAATTGGCAGAGCTTGAATTTGTGGTAAAGTGCTATATAGCAATGTGATGATTCTTCTTCCTTTTACTGAATACATGTATATACAAGCAAAACCACACCAGACAGACAAACAGTACAAACGTATATTTCAACTATGTTCTCATTTCATTTCGTATCTCTCTCTCTCTCTCTCTCTGAAAATTTTGTCTGTTTGTTGGATATGTCTGGAGGGCAAAGTTTGGCTAAAATTTACCTATATATACTCAATGCACAACCCCAACACACTTGCCTCGGGGATTTAGTCAGAAGCTTAGGCTCGCTTGCTCGTACAGTTTTGCCCTCTAGCAACGCACGCAATTACCATCCTTGATTGGATTAGACGGTGTCTTGATTTGAGCAGAGTTCGCATCGACAACGACTAAAATCGAATGCTCACTATACCGTAAACACACATACACATACACTTTTAGTTTATCACTTTACTATATATATACCATTACCATAGCTACTTGTCATAACAATTATTAAACACACAAATTATTGTAATGGATTTTAGAAATATTGATTTTTTAAATTACGTGCGTATAAAATGTTAAACAACGTTTATTTGTTAATTGTTTATGAAATTTTTATTTATATTTTTTATTTAAAAAATTGTTTTTAAATATACAACTACTGCGAAGAATATGTTTATTTTAGTTGTTGATATTTGCACAATGACATTTGACTCGATAATAAATTTAAAAGTTATATAATAGCTGCTATTATTTAAAACATCAATTATACACTGAAATTTTTATAATGTCACTTGAAAATTTTTCAATAGTCAAGATTATATTAATACAATAAAAAAATATTATTTTAATTTTTAAGAGATTTTTTCTTTAATTCTTGGAAGAGCTTTTTTATATCTTAATTTTTTAAACCAGAAAATGAGAAAAATTCTGGCAGAGATGAAATTCAGTTGGTAGCTTTCATTACCATAAAATAATGAAAGAGAATATCTAAATTTTTATATAAAAATCTTCATTAGCCAAAGTTTTTTTTTTTTTTGTATAATACATATAAAATCCAAGTGGACATTGTCCCCCAAGTAAATATATAACATTCAACATCTCTATAATTTTCAACATCCAATTTATTTTGTTCTTAAATCCCACTGGGCCACGAAAAAACTGGAAAAAGAATTTTCTAAATTATAAACCACTCAGACCACATATGTCGAACAAAAATATAAGAAATTTATACTAAATTTGAGGGATTTTGATGGTTGAAATGTTGCACTGTACTTGCACACACTTGAACACATTTGACCACCACCAATTGTGGTTTAATCCATAATTTTATTATTATCGTTATTTCTACAATTTGCAGTAACATGATATTATCAAAATAAACTTATTCATCTGAAATAATCAGTCGAAAATCTTATTAACAATATATATTTTCAGCCAGATGTTCATTTTGCTTTTCTATAGATATTTATATATATATATATATACTATGAAAATAAATTGCTACTTTCTTCAAACTTTTATTTTCATTGTTTTTTTTTTTTTTTCATTCATTCATTCGCATTCATTTATTTTTTTTTTNTTTTTTTTTTTTTTTTTTTTGTACAGAGTCGTGAACACTCACTTGAATGTTCAACTCTTAGAAGCACGTCTTTAACAGAGTCGATAATTCACAACCTTTTGCCATCTCATTCTTCTCTTTCTCTCTCAACAATCCACCCACTCGACATTTAAGCAAGAAGAAGTTACTATTAGTGGAAAGTTGAAATAGATATATATACAAGTTTGGAAGCATCGCAAATACCTAATGTCCAAGAAAACTATATACTGCTATGTACTCAAAAAAGGCCTGGTTTTCATGCTCAATGTTTTTTGCGTGTCTGAGTGTATATATAGTCTTTATTCGGTCATTACATACACTATGAGCATAATAATAATAATAATGATGATGATGATAATGATGATGATGATGATGGTGATGATAATGAAGATTTAGAATAAGATTACTCCAACTATAGATTAAACAAAACATTGTACGTGCAAGTTTCAATCAATCAATTTTTTATATAAAAGGTCATTAAAAGCAGTCTATTCATGTAGATCCTTTTTTTTTCGTTGTGAAAATAAAATCATTGAACATCATTGACTATTTGACATAATTGTATTTTCTATCTGCAGTATATATACTGATTTCTATTGATTTTCTTTTAAGCATTACAATATGTTGTAGAAAAATAAAATAAAATATAATAACTACACTAGTAACAAACGCAACGAGGCAAAGAAACATGAAGCTTCATATATTTTGTTATGGTATAGCGTGGTGTGTTCACTCGGGGCGTTTCAAAATGTGAAGAGAGTGAAGAGTGGATATTTATTTCAATATAAATATATTGAAACGATGAGCAACAAAAATTATAAAAATTAAAAAACCTGAAAAGTTTACACATTGTGTAAGTTTGTTGTGATTATTTTTACAGGTAATATCAAACTATCGATGAAAATAAAAGAGCATGTAGCTAGAATTATTAAAATCGCCAGAGGTTTGTCTAATTTGCAGAAATACACTACTCTACTTATAAGTAAAAGAAAAGAAAAGAAATAAGGTGGAAGAAAAGAATTGAGCAAGTAAGTATATACACTTGTCTATGTACTTGAAGATTCAAGATCCAAACTAGAAGCCAAAAGTTTTTATTTTCATGGTTCAATAGTAACAGCTAATGGAGGAAGGTGCCGAAGGGGTCGAAAGGTCGCAACGGAAGTTTGCGCTGGGTGCGGCCGCATTTACGATTTATTCTTAAAATCGCTCAGTTGTGTCACCATTATTCTTTTTGAAGCATCAACATCATCCCGTGTCAACTCTTATCCTCTTGAGCTTCTTTTTATTTTTCAAATAGCACAAAAGATGAGAAATAAAGTTGAAAGCTTCAAATGAAATAAAATAAAAAAATAGCCACATGTTTATGTATGAGATTTATTTCCAAAAAAAAATTACAGAAAATTGCGTTTATCCCAAAATAAAATATGGCTATAGTACTTGTCAGATACAAACGAAATAATAATAATAATAATCAGTATTGTTTTGATTTGAATATATACAATATATTATCAATGTCTTGAATACACATACTTTGATATAATAATGTTCATCTTGATTTCCAGCTTGGTCATTAAGCCTTAACGCCACACACACACAACTTAACTGTATAATCATAAATTCGTAATTATATATAAATTTATGATCGATCAATTTAAACATCATTATTTTTTTTGCGTATATGTATAGATAGATCCTAATACACTCTTATCATATTATTTTACTCATAGTCCCTCACTCACTCACTCACTCACTCACTCACTCACTCACTCACTCACTCACTCACTCACTCACTTATATATGTACTTGTAATGTTTTATCTTTATTATATTATTATATATATAGAGAATGCAACATGCATCTGCCCACAAGGCTTTAAACAAAGACATTATTATATGCTATAGTGATCCATGTGTATTAGCAAAGTCATTAAGTCACTTTTAAATTTTGTTTGTTATATTGACTTTTTAGTTTTTTCTATCATATTCACAAATAATAATAATAATAATAATAATAATAACTTTATGATTATGAATTTTTCATTTGAAATTATTTGCATGACTAAATTTTTCATTTATGTTATATCTTTATTTAAAGTTTTTCTCTATTATTATTATTTTTTTTTTTCATTGTTTATTATTATTTTTGAATATTTTTTNTTTTTTTTTTTTTTTTTATGTCTGTTGATAAGTTGGATTTGTCATATCTTTTCATTAGTGGTGAATTTTGACGCTTCATGATTTTAGCAGCAACCATTAAGGATGCATCTCAAAGCTTTTGGCACGTCAAAGACATGATTGTGTTGCTGCAAAACGAGGTCAACTTGACAAAGATCTCTTTTTCTATTTCAAATTATTTTTTTATTCTTCGTTTACTTTCGAGGTTTTATTTGTATATATATATGTATTTTTTTTNTCAAAGCTTTTGGCACGTCAAAGACATGATTGTGTTGCTGCAAAACGAGGTCAACTTGACAAAGATCTCTTTTTCTATTTCAAATTATTTTTTTATTCTTCGTTTACTTTCGAGGTTTTATTTGTATATATATATATATATATGTATTTTTTTTCTTTTTTATTTAATTCTACTCTCTAAATTAGACGTGTCTTGCATTGTTTCTGAGATATTTACTCTCTAGGATAAAATGTATAGAGATTGGTGAGGGAGCTGGCTTGAAAGACGCGTCTGGGAATTAAAAAATATTGAGATGGGGTAGTTTGTAGTTTGAGAGAGAAAAAAAATTAAAAAATAATACAATGGTAAAAATGAGAAAAATATGAAGGGCATAAAAGGACAAAACCTGTGCCAACGTTGTAATTTGATACGATATATACATATATTATTATTTATCATAACGCGCGGTACACCTCTAACATTCAAAAGTATACCTCAAAATTCTTCAAAAGAAATTTCCCACATATTCCCACAATACTTTTTTATATATTATTATTATTATTATTATTATTATTATTATTATTATTATTATTATTATTATTATTATTATTAATACATTGATATTCGCGGAAGTACGTTTCATAAATTCAATTGGTGCCTCTCATATAATATAATAATAATCAATTTATTAAATTATAAAAATAAATAAAATAGCTATAGCATAATTATAGGAGAAATTTAATCCTTAATGAAAAATATTTCTATTATAATATGGTTGAAATAGTTTTTAAATATTTCAAGTATCACACAAGTGCAGAGTTGATGAAAAAACATTTATTTTTAGAAATTGTTATAATGATTTTTTTATATCATTCAAAGTCCAAGCATTTTTAACTTGAGTTGACATATTTTTAAAAGATGTCTATTTTTATTTTAAAATTTCAACAGTGTTTGATAATGAGTTTTTTTTTGGCCTCATCTTCAAATGACCACTGCTAAATCTATAAAAACCAATCGAATTGTCAGAATATTAAATATAAATATATTTAATGTATAATGATTTGAGAAATGGCCAACTGGACTTTGTGTTATTAAAGTTTTGTTTAAAGTTCAAAGCGTCTGGGTCAGATTATTATATATATATATATTTTTTTTTTTTTTTCATCGAATGTTTTTAAATAACATGTCTAAAAACATTTTAATCATTAGATGATTATGCCCTAGATTTTTTCGTATAAATATGATAGTTTTGTGGTTTGTGTTTTTAATGTCAATATATATTTTCGCAAGTTTGAAGAATCAATCAACCGCGAGTGACGCAATGAATCAACTTTTCGGTTTATTTATTTTATCATGTCTTGTTATTTCATCAGTAAAAGTAATATTTTTATATAGTATTATTATTATTATTATTATTGTTTTGAATAATTAAATGAAAAAATATATTTTATAGGGTGAATTAATAATTGACGCAGAATCATCATTGAATGAAATAATCATTAATTTAAAAGCCAATGTTAATGAGTCAATTTCAAGTGTTAATTATGAATTTGTAAATGCAGAAGCTAAATTAATTGGAATAAGAAAGAAAGCACTTGGTGATGTACAAATTGGCGACAGAAACTTTCTAATTATTAATAAAGCCAATGACAATTTAAAATTAAATATAACTATTTGTTTAAATAATCAGCATAATCAGCACTTTGCACAAGTATGGCAAAATATTTTACATGATTGTTTTAATTCAGTATTGGACGAATTAAAGGCACAAACAATTTACACTCGTAATGTAAGAAAAGTATTTATTGTATATTTATAAATGTATATATTTGTATATGTGCAGTATAATTAATTATTGTTTTATGCATACATGTATAGGAAGGAGTTATGTTATTGACAAATCTTGATGAGTCGTCATCAACCTGTTATGATGAGAAAATACAACAAAATAATTATGTCGACACATGTCGTGATAAAGTCAAATCTCAAATTATTGAAAAATTAAAAAAATATCAAATCAGTTTGAATCTCATGAGGTCAAAAATTGCTTCATCGAAAAATATTACAATAAATTGCATTGATAAAAATTTAAAAAATTCAAGCTCATCTATTGAATCTGCAATGTGTATTGAACGTTCTTGGTATTATTTCATCAAATCATTATAAATGTTGACAAATTATAATTGTATTGTCTTTTATTTTACATATATATGAAAATGATGAGTTTATATATTTACCAAGAAAGATCTTCAAATACCTGCAATTGAATATATTGTCGCATTAATTTATATTTGCGCGTGCACGAAAGTTTGTAAAAAAATAAAATAAAATAAAATAAGATAAATAAATAATTTTGCTTTTTTCCCGGCATATAATATTCTACATCTATATCTATATATGTATTTATGTATATAAAAAAAATTGTAAAAAAAATTTATATGGGAAAAAAAAAATAAAGCTTAAATAATTCTACCGTGTAGAGTAAAATTGTTGGACCCTCGGGGCTTTTCTGTATCTACATACGACACGATAAATCAAACGCAAAATTCCTTTTTTCAACTACCCATATCAGAGCAACTTGCCATGATATTTCTATACATATAGGTACATGTGTGTGTGTGTAGTGGCTTCCCGGCGTGCTGCAAACCGAAAATTATGCCATAAGAATAAAATTTATCGTCTTTAAATGTGAAGATGACCAGCGGCGGCATAATATGTGCGTTATACATATACATGTATATTGTATAGCAGCTACATGATCCAATTAGATGCAATATACACGGGCAAGATTGCTTCAACAAAAAAATGAAATGAAAGAGAAAATACACTCTCTCAGTATAATATGCAATATATATATTGGGCGAAATTGTTAAAACTACATTTGAACTTTGAAGAAATGGAAAAAAAAAAAAAAACACTTACTCACTCACTCACTCACTCACTATTTAGTATAATGATAAATATATCTAGCATTAATATAATGCGATGGCTGTATATGTGATATGGATGAGGCCGAGATTATTTAGATGCAATACAAGAGATCATTGATAAGGTGCAGGTTGTGCCGGATAAGTCGTATTATCTTAACCATTGGTTTTTTTTTTTTTTCTTTGAATGAGAGAATGAAATGTTGGTCGCAAAGTGAGAATAAAAAAAGGGGTGGTAAATAATTAAATGCTTCAGGCACATCCCGCTACAAATGTATATATATATAGTGTGAATACACTTGTCTTGTATATATATATGTATGAATGTACATTTTGCATTCATTTTTGGAAAAAAAAAAAAAAAAAATTTTATTATTCTATGTTATAATACATCAACTTATCATTATTATTATTATTATTATTTAGTATATATTTATTTTATTTTATTTTATTTTAGTGATTTTTTATACCAATATTATATATTTAATTGTATATATACATATACTTAATGGTTTTATATATTATATAAACATATATAACTATTTAATACAACAATTATTAATTGTATTAAATATAAAAAAAATTATACGCATCAGCTTGAAATGTCACTGAATTAAATTCGTTGATTATGTATATCGATTTCAGTGTTGGGTGGTGGTGTTGGTGCTGTTACATCATGTGCCTTTACATATATATATATGTCGGACAAATTCGTGACTCGCTAGACAACCACTCTGGCGTTATTATCGGAAATACGTTTGAACTTGATTTGTACGTGAGTGTATGCATGTGTGTAGGTGTTTTTTTGTCTTTTTTAATTTTATACCATCGTGTTTTATTAAACACTCAACAACCAACACACCCACACGCACATACATGTATATTAATTGAATAGATTTCATCGATTAATGTTCAAAGGGAAGACATGAGTTTTTTAATTTTTCATTCACATACATATGTATTATTTAGTATTTACAATAAAAATTAATAATAATAATAATATCAAATACATCAATCAGAAATTAGATTCAACGGATAATTTGCGAATAACCATCATCGTCAATGACTTACAGACGTAATTATTTATAAAATAATTTCAATTTATAATTATTGCCTCGATTGCAATTGATAATTATATTATAAATTATATTTAATTTATTTTTATTTAATTTTAGGCTGACAGTTCGATGGATTGAAAGAATATTTGATGATTCAGCGATAATTAAATTAGATTGATATTTTTAAAAACCAGATAATGTATTTAAAAAAAAAAAATAAATTAATGTCAATGGAAATATTTTGATTCATTTGTCAATGCATCTTAATTCAATAAATTATTTTCCCATGGGCAAATAAAATGATTATTTGTTTTCTAAATTTTCCATGTTGATTAATACCAATTGAAAATTCAAGAGAAACAGTTTTTAAATAATAATAATAATTACTTGAGCTATGAAACCACCTTGGATAATGGATATATATATGCAAAATGAAATAAATTAAAAATTATTATAGACAAGATGAAAATCAAGTTTGTGATTTGAATTTTATTAATATTTAATTTGTTTTAAAATTTCACGTTAAATCTCATGACAAGTTCGACAGTTTTTCTGTGATGAGCTTGACTAATCCGAGTGCTAATATTTTTTGGTATTTGTAATATAGGAAAATTACATTTTCAATTTTGAAATTTAAAATAAAAAGCCAATAAAATGTGAAAATATATCTTATATATTTATAATTATTTCAAATATGATGATATGAAAAGAAGACAAATATAATTTGATGAGTTGCGTCAGCTCTCACTAATTTTTTTTATTTTTTAAAATTTTCTTTCTTGGTATATGCATTGCGAAATCACTGTGTGACGAATCAAAGTGTTTATATCCCGTATATAATATATAATATCGCACACAAAAACCATTAACTGCAGTCTCTGGGAAGAACATGTTATTTGTTCCGGTCAAAAGAGTGAATCAAGTATTTACCTTTTGCCAAGAAATTTATATTTGTACTGAATTTTTTAATTTTTTTTTTATGTTTTGGCTTTGTTGAATATTTGTTCCATCACTGCATCTACACATATGTACTAAATTTCGAAAAATAAAAAAAAATAATAAATAATATATTTATGTATACATATATATAATAAATACAATTAATTGATGTTCATATTAACGTTTTTGAGAAAAACGTTAATTTGACAAGTTGCAACGTTTTGTGATATTTTTGAAAATATATTTATCTACCACATGAGTAATAAACAAAAAAATTTAAACAAGAAATAAATTTTAAATAAATATAAAACGTGAGACGTAATTCAACGATAAACTTGTTGGCATTATAAAACAAAGAATTTTTTTTTTATATCACGTATGTTAAGCTATAAAGCTCAACTTTTTCCCTTTCCCTCTCTCTTTCTCATATACTATATATATTTTTAATAAAATATGTTTTTTATCCTGAATTTTCAGTAATTGCATTAGTTTAAAGGCAACACAATGTATTTATTTTTCTATTGTTTATAAATATATATATAGAAAAAATAGCAATGTTATTACATTAAAATATAAAAATATTTTTCGAAAAATAAAATCAAGCTTGGAAAATATTATTATTTTTTTTTCAAAGGCACAAATAATGCAACTATAATAATTCATAAATCATTTAGGATCATTTTAAAAGTATCATTCAAAAATGTATTTCTAAGATTGTAATTTATAATATTTAAACCTGCACCAGTCACCACCCACTTTACGTGTATATAAATATAAATCATTCGTTATTGCATTTATTAGTTGAAATAATTTACAAAATTATCATAAATATATTATTATTTTTTCATCAAACGTATCAATTGTTTTAATCTTTTTTTATTTATTTTATTATTTTCAAGAAATAAAATTACACAATGTGATCAATAAATCACGTAGATAAATACTTATTATCCAGTCGACCTATTTATTTATTTATTTATTTATTTATTTATTTATTTATTTATTTATTATTTATGTGCACGCATCAACAAATAAGAATAATGTTACATTACATATAATGTTCAAAGTAATATTAATATTAATAATAATCCATGTAATTCACATTATGAAATTCAATCTACACACATATAATATATATACATCATGTATATATGTATAATTATATCATTTGGACAATTGTTATCTCACGCAAATAATTATTGCAATGTCAATAAATTAAATTTTTTTATTGTATACCTACTTTGTACCTATAAAATATAATAAAATCATTTACCATGTTATGAAATATTAAATTAAGTAATTTAAAAAATAAAAAGATAGTTCAATAATGTTGAAAAACATTTGAATTTGATTTTTTCATTTAAAATTATTTTCTGGACAATGGTTGCATTTAGAATATCTATAAAAAAATAATGCATGCAGTTTTATCTATCATATACATGATAATAATAATAATAAAAATAAAAAAATACCAGTTGACCAGTATTATGGCTGTTTATTTTATTTAAACTATTGCAACCTTGAGGGCACTTTCGACTATTTTAGTGATAAAAGTTTGACTCAAGTATATGCATAGTTCACAGAATAGCTTTTTTTGTTTTTTGATTTTTCCAAGGGTAATAACTTAAAAGTTTTATTAAGATATTGTATTAAAGTGCAGTTGATAAGTGCAGTCTATTTAACTAATGGATATTGGTGTTAACAAGTAAACTTAGTAAACTGTCAAGATGATTTGATGAATCAAAGAGCACTTTTGATGGCTTTCAATAAAATGTCAATAAACAACTTAAAGTATTGATGAGTTTGTATATATATTGCTTATATATTGAGTTGAATTGAGTTGAGTTGTTGATCAATGAGTAACAGCTAACAAGAGTTTTAGTTTTGACTTTTGAGATTATACAAGTATATAAGGCTTATATTTGCATATACTTTTTTTTTTTTACTTGAAAATTATTTCAGTATATACATGAAATCACAATATGCAATATAACGGTAATTATGTAATAGACAACAAAATTATTATTATTGATATTACTTTTTTTTTTTACAAAATAAATAAATTTTAGTAAAATTTTGATTTAAAGTTGATAAAAAATATTAAATTTTTTAAATAAAATTAAATCAAAGGTTTATGATTATATATGAAATCTAAAATTTATGATTATCCGATTTTTTATTTAACCCAAAAGAATTAGTAAATTTAATTTCTTTAATATATAATATTAATGTTGAGAAATAAAATTTGAGATATTAATAAATATTGTTATTAAAAATCATGATAATGCTCCGGCAGCTATATTTATTATTCTAATGACAAACAATTGAGACACCAATTAAAATTTATACTTAATTCCACAATTTTTTATATTAAATAAAAATATAAATATTCCATTAGTCGCATATTAAAAGTCATTGTTCAACAGGTGTAAAGAAAAAAAATATCATAATAATCAAGACAGAAGTTAATAAATAAATAAAATTCACACGCAAAGAGTAAAAAAGATGAATAAAATAATAATTTACCCAAAAGCATTTGTGAATATAAATATATTTTGCACGAGGCGTCAATCTAAATGCCTTCCTGCTTTTTGCTTGCGAAAAACATGGAAAAAAAATTAAAGAAAAAAAAAAAACAAACAACGAACCGTGACAGCAGTTGAAGGAGGATAAATTTATATATATCCATACATATATATACATACATGGATAAATAGATGGATAGATAGATAGATAGATGGGGTAATAAGTGAGTAGATGCCAATGCAAAGAACAAGACTCAATAGCTGACCATCGCATGGTGTATATGTGTGCAGGCAATGCATGATGTATGCTGAGATAACTGGTTTTGCAAAGTCACTCTAATTACCAGACATTACATATATATGTATATACACGGCCTATAATGTAACAAAACTTTACTTGCTGAATTGTGTGCCCTCTGTCAGATAAATTTTCATAGGTATATTATATATTATATGTACTCGTCTTTTGATCTTTTTCAATATATATATATGTATATCAACATGGCCACCGTATGACCACTATTAATATATTTTTGTTGTTTATATCAACCCTTTTATAACTGATATCTCTCTCTCTCTCTTTTCCATATCAACAACAACAACAACAACACTCGATCCATTTAGACTGGTCATACATACAATATACCTATACTTGATCGTTGTAATAATTTAATTTCCCATAAAATACAAAATGCCATAAATTATAAATTAAAAATTATTAATTCTATATATATATTTAATTTATTTATATAAATGTAAGCATGTAATAGATATTAGATATATAATATTGATAAATTATTATAATTTAAGTAATCATCATCTTGACATTTAAACAAGGTGAAAATATATACAGTGTATAGTATAAGCAGATATCACACTGATAATTTATTTTATATTTTATATTTCATGAAATATTTATGTATTTTATTATCAGCTGTAATATTTAACAATCATTTGATATTTTAAATAAATAATATTATATTATATTATACAGTGCACCAGTAAAACTCGTTGTTGTTGTTGTTGTTGTTTAAATAAACAAATGAAAAAAACAAAAATTAAAATTAATAAATTTATATAAATTTAATTTTCAAGTTTTTATTATAAAATATAGTTTGAATGATAATAAAAAACAATTGATTTATCCATTAAAAAGCCATGCAGTGAATATATATGCAGTGAATATATATATTAACTTATATTACGGGCTTCTTTTCATAATTCATTTATTTATTAATGATATAATACAATATTTATATATGGAAGAATGTATATAACATCATTTACAGTAGCATCGATTACATTTATATGTATTATGTGATTATTCGTCAATGCGGAAGAAAATGCGTTGGCGTGTTCAAATCTTATTTTCTTATTTTCTTATTCTCATCTTTGATTTTATTTTAAAGCGTAATCTTAAATTCTTGATTGTTTTTTATATATGTATGTTTGTGCATGTGGATGTGCATGCTTGCGAAACGATCTCGCGTCGATCTCACGGGCAAAAAGGTCGTTAATAATGTGCCTAGTCACTGGCGGATCATCGCACTGGATAAAAAAGAAATTCTTCTATCTCACTGTTTTTTTTTTTTTTTTTTTTTTT
>MKYW01000030.1:736204-756211 GCA_015776835.1 Aphidius ervi | reverse complement strand
TTTTTTTTGTAATTTTTAGGTCAGGTAACATGGTTATTTTTTTCTCTCCCCAATCTCTCTGTTGATAAATCAATAAAAATAAATTGAAAAAAAAAATAAAAATAAAACTCATACAAATACATGGGTCATTGGCACTGAAAGAGAAAAAAAAAAAAAAAATAGCAATAGTCTATATTATATAGTTAGATTTATCTACATATATTTTATCCAGTATATATGTACTTGAAAGTAATCTCAAAGTGTGCCCTCGAGACTTGACTCACATCACATTCTCTATATACATATACGCATACGTCCCTTGGGGTGGTGGTGGTGGTGGTTACACGTGCGAGTCGCGTTCGTCAAGCATCCAAATAAAATTCTTCTCAGCATAACACTCACTCACTTTTTATAGCAATGTTTTGTCTCACCCTTTTTACATTTTTTTATTATGATATATAAATATATAAATGTATATTCGACGAGGGATGAAACCGACGAGTGAGACGAATTACTAAGACTTTTAAAAAAACCTTGGCTTACTCGCAACAACGATTGTTGTTGTCAAATAAATACATAGATAAAAAAAAAAAATTGCAATCAATAACAAGTACTGTCAAGTTGCCCCTGGCAATATTAAAATAAAAAAACAACAGTGATCTCGTCTTCTCAACATTCATCCACTTGAATCAACAATAAGGGTGTGTGTTTTATTGATAAATTGTTTTTTCTTTTTTTTTTCAAAAATTAAATATAATATTTATTTTTTATAAAATATATAAAATGCACTCTTGCAATAATTTTATATTTCTATATATTAAGAATTTATCCTGAGAATATAATAAAATTATCATGACATTTAAGTTGAAAAGATAACTTTACAATTTATATATAAAAAAAAAAATGTTTAGTTTAATAAATTCGATATGCCAGATATTTTGTAGTTGTTACTAAAGTTTAAATATACATTGAACCAGGCTGCTCTTCAGGTAAAAAAAAATCACAAATATAAAAATATTTTTAAAAAATGGAGAATGTATATAAAAGGTCGATTTGAGTTACAGTAAAGTTTGCAAGATTTAAGTTGGTTGATATTCCACCTACCTAGGTGTTTTGTTCGATGGCATAAATACGATAACAAAACTGAGGATTGAAGAAAATATTTATATATATATAAAGTACTCTGTTGAAAACTTTTTAAATTTGTATACACTTGTATACATACTAAAATGACTGTTGGTTTATATTTGAAAAATAATAAATTTATTTTAAATAATTATATAGAATAGATACAATCAAATTCCAGTGTACTTGAAACTGTAAATATTGATTATCTCGGTTATCATCCAGATAATCCTTACAGATTGATATTAATATATTGAAAATCTCTAAAGCTACTGTTGGTTGTGGATGAACCATGTCATGTCATAGAGATAATAATTTTTTGCGTTTTTTATTGTTTTAAAAATATATAACAATACAAGCCAGAGCAATAAAATGCAATTAAATAAATAAATCCATTTGTCTTTTAGATACGACAGCAAGTGTATATGACTTTATAGATGTATGAGTGATGAGGACATCGAATAAAGGTGGGGATTCAAATTGGCATCAAAATTTCCAATTCAATGCATCACTAATTCCACCCCGTTTTTTTATTTTCTGTCTTCTTTGAGTTGTCTATACAGTATATCTACAATGGTTTTTTGCCTGATACTTATTGATGAACGCACAATTGTGTTCAAGGGAGATGGAGAGGCTAAAAATAATTTATGATATATTTGAGAATATGTATTGAAAGCATTCTGACACTATATGCGTTTACATGTCAATTACATTGTACACACTGAGAAAAAAGCAGTCACAGTATATATTTCACCATATCTTTACATATGGAAAAAAAATAAATGTATTATTTCTGCACGAGTGATTATCTTTACTCGATTAATTCTTTTTTTTTCTATTTTTCGCTTTTCCTCATGTTCAAACAATATACAAGTTCATATTCATCTTGTTTGCCTTATAATATATAACAAATTGTTTTATGACATGGAAATAAAATTTGATAAAAATATACATGTATATATAACTCAAGTATCACATATGTACATGTTTATTTGATTGAAAATATTATTTATAAAAAAGAAAAAAAAAAAAAAAAACCATTGAGTATACTAGAGGTTGAAATATAATTTTAAACAAAAGAAATATTGTATTTTTGAAATGCGTTAGTAAATGTTTGAAGAGTGCTGTAGAAAAACTTGGTATTTTCTAGTCAACGTTGTGGCTTTTCTTGTGTGTGTGTGTGCAATAGCTTTTGGACTAGTGTATTTGGCACAAAGTGCTTTTCATCTTGGTAAATGGACCGACGATAAAGCAATTGCTGTGCTGTATATATATATATAGTAAACATATAATATTATATTGAGTGGGGTTTTTCATTTGTCTTTATTTTGTTCTTGTGTTTGACCGCTATTGATAATAATTCAAGATTTTGGTTAACATCAAACAACAGCAGCAATCCGACTAATTTCAATATTAATTTATTTAACCAATACATATGTATATGTATATTATATTTATATTATTAATTAAAATACTTGAATGATTTGATAAATTTTAATTTCTTGTATTATTTATCAGTATAATAAATTTCAATGTGAACACAACTTTTTAATTATATAATACACTTTAAATGAGCATTGGTTACATGAAGGTTTGTTGAGCTTTTTGTTAAGCGACACTATGCACAAGTTCTTGAATGTTCACTTTGACTTGTTGATGTCACACAAATGCAACACATACAACATAGTTTTCATGATTCGTTGTAACATTCCAAAGTGAATTCAATTGTTATAAATTCATTGTGTATAAAAAGGAATAATATAGGATCTTGTCATTTTATTGAAAATTATATTGAACAAACACATAGTTTATCAAAATTAAACGAAGCAAATAATAATTGTATAGTTAATTCATGGAAAATATTAATTAATAATCAACATGTAAACTTTGTTATGTAGGTATATCAAGAAGATGATTCAAAGTTTAAATACAAAAGTATAACGAATTACAGTTTTATGTTAATTCAAATATTTCAAATATCAACACAATGAAAATAAATATATACAAAATATTATATTTTATTTAATTTAGACAAATAATTTTACTATACTGTATTTTAATAATCATAATTATTATTATTATTATTGTTAATTAAAAATAGAAAACTAATTGGGATTGTAAAAGTGAGTTTTCAAGAAATGAAAACAACAGTGGCAAAAGACATTTTGCGTGTGCTTTTATGTCTTTTGCTTGAATAAAGTCAGCATAACATCATCCCTCTAACGAAACGAATCTGCCTCTTTCTCTTTATTCTATACATTACGTAATATCAAGTCTTTTATCCAACTCCCTTGACAATCGTTGAATTAATTTCTTGAGATTTAATCGAAAATCTGCAACTACAAAATTGTTGGTTGGTTGGTTGGTTCGTTGTTTTCTCGTTTTTAACATTTATTTATAAAGTTATTATCTTTTGTTAAAGTTGCTTCTTCATGTTCTTTGTCTTTGTCTGTTGCTTATAAACATCTACATGCTTATCGAAAATTAATTATCAAAAAGGGTAAATTTCATGCGCACATAGAGACAAATAATAATTTTATTCATCATCGTCATCATCATGATAAATGAGAAGATGTAAAATTTTGGTAGTCCAAGAAACGCGATCCATGTTGTCTGCGATGGTGATATCGGTTGGTTGGGATTGCGTGTTGACTAGTGTGTATATATATATACCCAAAGTGACACGGATCCAATCGACTGTGTTAGAATTTTAAAATTGCTAAAACCTTTTAGCATGGTCCATTCTCCCATAAAAATAAAATAAATAAACAAATGTTACATAAAAGATAAATATAACCATAATATTTATAAAATAAAAAAAATGATGTATTTAAATTTTTTGTATTAAGATATCTTAATATTAAAATGATAATCTGATCACACACAAATGTAAAATGCTATATATACCTATATATTCAACAATTTATTATCGTGATGTATATACATGTGCAATATCTGTATATCTCTCGTTCATCGCGAACTTTATAGAAATTTTATTATTTTTTTAAATCAACAAGACAATCTTGTGCAATCACAGCTTTGAATATTCACAAAATACAATTGCAGTCAGAGTGATGGATAATATCAGCATCAATTTTAGCAATATTTTTGAAAATATTTATTTACTGCAGACAAGAAAATAACTGTGTGTATGTATATGTATATGTATATAATTGTAATGAAAAAATAAAATTACTTGTTTATTTATATTTATATTTATTTTTAAGTTACATGTACCTATAAAGTGACTTTTCAACTCAAGAGTGCAAATATTTTCTAACGGAATATAACAACACAAATAATAAAATATATATATTTATTTTTAAATAAATAAAAAATTAAGACATATTTGTGTGTGTGTGTGTATGGGCTTTAGCTATTTTCATGATAAATCATTATTGGTTTAAATATAAATGTGCGTTTGAATTTATTTTCTCTGTTCTTTGAAACGGTAAAAAGCCATATAACCAGAAAATTCATTTGACAGTGCATTTATATTTATTAAAAGTTTGTTGTCTATTATTATTATTTTACTTGTGTAATAATACAACTAAATTGTTTATGTTTATAATGCGGTTTATTGAGTTTTGACATTGATGTTGTTGTTGTTGTTGTTGTTTTAGATGCTACGGGTGTTGTGTTGAATTTGAAATTATATTGCTCGTAAGTATATAATTGCAATATTGTTATATATACATACCTAATATCAAAAACATTAGCAACATATGATGATGATGATGATGATAATGATAAAGGGATTCAGTAGTAGATTATGTCTATTTTGATTATTATTATTTTGGTGATATACCTTGAAGGTTATAATGTAATTGTTGTGCCTTGGGTATGTTGATATAATATTATGGTAATATTGAGAACAATTTCTCAGTGGCCTTCACAATATTCGTATACATTGCACACCAATCAAAAATATCAATCTGGTTACGACACTTCCATTTTCAAGAAAAGACGATCAAACGATACACATTATATTATTTAACGTACCTTACAATCAACCTCCATAAAAATGAACATAAACCGACACGTTCATGCTACAAAAGTATTAATAGCCAGGTTCAGCTCTTCAAAATTTATCCTACAGAGATATTAATTTTTTTTTCTTTTCTTATTCTTTGTTTTTAGTATATATATATTTATTTATTTATTATTCTTTTGTAGATTACACCGTAACATTTTTTTTTTTTTATTTTTTTATTTTTCTGCCAACGGGGTTAACTGAATTTATTTTATTTTATTTTGCTTGATGATAATGATGATGATGAGAAATAAGGAAGTTGTTAAATTTAAAATTTATAATTAAAATTATATAATATAAAAACATATATATAAAGTGTAATCATTGAAAGTCATTTTAAATAATGAATGATGATACTTTAAATATATAATTCATGATTGGCATTCTGACTTGCTAATTTTAATTTTTTCATAAATTTTTGTAATACAATTTTGAAAAATTTTCAATTGTTTATTTTTATTCAAAATATTATTCAGTGTTATTTTTTAGCATAATAAAAAAAATCTTAATTATCTGAATATGAAAAAAAATAAATTAGAAACATTACAATATCCCTGGGCTCAATTAATCATTAAAACTTTGAACATCAAGCAAAGAGAAAAAATGTTGTTTATTGAAACAAAAAAATGGACACACGAAGCTGACAAAAAAATAGCCCAACCCATAAATTAAAATGCGAGTCCGTTTGAAATTAAAATTGAATAAAAAATGAAACAATAATGATAATAAAAATTTTAAAAGAGAAATAAAAAATACTAATTATCTTCGAAAAGCAAAATCTGCTGCTGCTGCTGCACGAATTCATTCGAGAAATAAAAATTAGTCTTCTGTGGGTCTTGGCAATTTTTTAAATTCTGCTTCTATTATTTTATTTAATATTTTACATGCACACGCACTTAAAAAAAAAAACATGTGAGTGTGTATTGCATTGGTTTGCTCGCACGGTAGGCGTTTTGATATTCATGTTTGAAAATTATTTATGACCATCAGAATATCCCGCACGCTTTTTGGATTCTCAACATGTCAAAAAACACGCAAAATTAAATTAAATAAAACACATATAATACCAAAATATTTGTAGTATTTTTAAAATATAAGCTATTTCATTTTTCATTTCAAAATCATAATGATGTTTTTATTTTATTTTTTTTGTTCTCTTCAAGTACCATGACTAATTTTTTTTTTTTTTTATGTTTTTTTATATATAATGAAAAATATAGTGGGTGTTATTTTTCCATATACATGTATGTGAGTAGTAAAACACGAGTACAACACACCATCACACATATAACAGCAAGATAGAGTCGAGTGAGTAAAGGGGTGTGGTTGAAGCACGCGTTACGGGCATAATTCATCCGACAACGTATAACCATATAGTGCTGTTCGATAAAAATATAAAAATATAAAAAATATAAAAAATAAAAAATACAAGTACTGTTCAACACATATATAACACATGTATAAGTGTATTTTATCGTGACACTGAATCCTTTGATGATAATGATAAGTAATAAACCAAAAAATAAATTTATAAATTATAATCAGTCATCTGTATTTTGCTCGATCATCATCATCATCATAAATGCTCTATTTTTTTAATATTATGATGTTGGGCCTATAATTTTCATTGGTAAATATATTATTTTTTATTATTTTTGACAAAGAAACAATTTACATTTTTTAAATATCAATTTGTAGAAATCAATGTTTCATATACCTATATATTGTATTGTATAATCATAAAAATTTTATGACTCAATGAATTTTTTGTTAAATTTAAAAATACATTTCGGTTTATAAATATATAAAAATAAATTTTTGATTATCTTGTATTTATTTTGAATGTGTAATGGATTTTATTAATAATTTTGATGAAAAAAAAAATTGAAAAAACTAGTTTAGTTTTAGCATACTCGGAATAATCCTCTGATAAACTTGCTATTTTTTTATTTTTTTCTTTTTAATATTTTTTCCTCGCAAAACCTGGCTAAGCACTAATTTTTTTATTATTTTTATTATTTTTTATCTACCAATTTACATATAGTTGAACAGTAAAAATTATATTATCCAAAAAATTTTCTTTTACTTGAAATTGAAAAATAAAAAAATATTGCATCGAAAGGCTTGCGTAAAATGAAGCTTAATATTCTATAATTTTATTTGTATTACATATTAAAAAATACTTTGTTGAATTTAAAAAAATTTTCATCTTAATTAAGCCGTATCAACAAACAACGTTGTAACTTAATTCCGTTCAAAGTATAAAGTATGTGGTGAGGTTGGATCATCCTAGCAAGCATATTTGTGCCTCAATATACATATGTATATATATACAAGATGACCCTTGGTTAATGCATGTGTGTGTGTGTGGGTGTGGGTGTTACGGTTGATGGAGTCTTTAACGAAGATCGTAAAAGCTTTCGGGAGCATAGGTATATCGTAACTCTGGCATAGATGATTCAGCTTCGAACGACATTATCAAAGTAGAAAAGGATATAGACAATATATATATATATATATATATAAATATAAAAAAGAAAAAGGATCCTCATATAATAATAATAATAATACAATCCCTCAAACACTTATGTTCGATTGACCTATTTTCCATCTTGATAGATATCCATTAGCAAAGTAGATTGAAAAAATGAAAAAATATAAAATTAAGTAAAATAAAATATAAAATATAAAACAACCAAGTACATAGTTGAACATTTAACTCAAGTCCAGAAAAGTAGGTAAACTACTAAAAGTCTATCAAATTTTCTATCAACTTGAACCATCATTTATGGACTATTAAATTGCCGGAATAATTGACGCATCGTTGAAAATTTATATTATAGTAGATTAACCGTTACTATTAATCATTAAAAAAAAATAAAATAAATAAATTGCTGCTTTATAGTTTATAGTTTATGCAGACTTGAGTTTTGTTTAAACTTTAAATTTATAAAACTGNTGGGGCCAGCCCTAATAATTATAATTGTACAATCTAGTTGAGGTCAATTCATTATTATTGTTTTTATTATTATTATAATCTGACAGTTCCAACACTACACTAGTCTCTTTGCATTGTTGTCAGTTGTGTTGAAATAATGATTGGCGTTACGTGTTACTTGACCATCAAATTTATTTTTTCATTTAATATCAGCAGCCTTTAATAATATTTATTATTATTTTTCATTTGTCTATACAAATATATTGTTACAATTAAATTATAATATACTTGACATTGCAAGCTTATATATACTATACGTATATAATATAAATAATATAAATGACATTTAAAAATATTAAATTATTATTTTACATTACTCGTAATTATTTCACACGGCAAACTGAAATTACGCGTCTGTAATTGCAGGTTCAATAATTGAGAAACGTTATTATAAATAATTATGGAGGAAAGAGTTAAACGATTCCCTTTAATTATATATTTCTCTAACGCACATAGTTTAATACTTTTTTTTCTTCAATTCGAATTGCTTTTTTTTTTATTTTTGCTTGATATCCAATAAATATCTGATTCGATCAAATGTATTTATGATTACACGTAATTTATTCTAAAATGAAAATTTAAACTATAATTATAATTAAAATACTTTTTCAGCTATACATATGTATAATGCATTAGAAAGTAATAAAGAAATTGTTGATAATTATTAATCATAATTTGAAACAGTCTTAAGAGTTTAATAGTTTTTTTGGAGCAGCAAATATAAAGTTAATTTTCAATTGAGTTTCTCTTTATTATTATTATTATTATTATTATTATGAAAGCTCAGTTTGCAACGCCAACAATTTGGTAGAATATACTTCCACAACGGGCATCCATAATTTTGAGGGGTGAAATTGTAATACAAGGATAACGTGCTCATAAAATTTTCAGAGAGAATACCTGTCTCGTTCATAGACAATATATGTAGTATATATGTATATATATTTTTAAGAGGGTTTGAAAAGTGCACCACCAACAACGACAACGACGACGACAATTCGTGGATACACACCTTGACAATCATATATATATATATATGTAAGAGAAAAGCTTTTGAGTTTAAAGTCTTGAAAATATATATATATGCGTGACAAGTTATCACTGTATTCCGGATAGTTATAACCAAGTTGTATATACAAAGTACCCAAATACATACAAGCTGCATTTGGGGTTATTTTCGTAAATTATATAAATATATATCAAACAATGTATTTAGTATAACAACTATATACAAGACTCACTGCAAGTGTACATGTTCAAAGGTAAATTATATTTCATTTTCAACTATACAAGACTTTTGGATTATTTAAAAACAAATTAATTATTAAATATACAAGGACAACAAAAAAACACATTTTATTTTCCCAAGGCAATTTTTAAACAAAGTATATACTAATAACAAGAAATATAATAATAATAACAATAATAAAATGCAACAGAAACAGAAAGATAAATAAGTGTAAAATATTAAGATGAAAAAAATTGTCGATCTTTATCCGCAACTGGAGTCAATTGTTGTCCTTATATTATTGTCACTGAGACGTTATATCACGACTATTATATCAAGGCAAGTATGAAACCCCAACTATACCTCAAAAGAAGTCTGAGTCTTGAAAATATATATATAATATATAAAACATTGCCAAGAAATTAGTAACTCAACAACAAACAAAATGAGAGTATCATTTGTGCAATTATCTCAAAAAAGATGGGCCAATAACAAACCCGTCTGGAAAATGCGACTTCTCTTTCATTCAAATATTGTCATCATGAATAATAATAATGAAAAAAAAAAGAAAAAAAACTCAAACATAAAAGAAAATGAATGAAAGAATATTTAATAAATCCTTGATATTGAAATTTTTTTTTATTTTTTCAATATGCATATCGTCTGAGAATATTAAAGAAAAAAAAAAAAATATTTTATTACAACATAAAAATAACAAAATAAAATAAATGTTTTTTAAATATTGAAAATGATTTTCATTATTATTATTATTATTATTATTATTGCAAATGGTTGGGCGACTGATTAAAAATTGCTGACAGAAAAATATTGATATTTGACCAAGCGTATAACAATCCTGGAAATAAAAGTAGAAGAAGGGTGATCCTTGAAAAAATTCAAGCATCAAAAAAAAAGAGACAAAGTATACATGAAAATCGTGATCAAGCAACTGTTTTCGATATTAAAAAATGGCTTCAAGAAAAAACCCTGATATCATAGCCTCCGGGGAATATGAAATTTGCATGGATAGAAGAGAATAAAAATATTATACTTTCTTTAATAAAAATAATAAAAAAATATTTTAAATTTGACAAAGATAGAAAAAAAAAATCATATCATTTCATGAATGATAAATATACATATAATATATATTTGGTTTTCTTAAAAATTCATCACTCTGTCAAATGTCAATTGCACTTGTTATTATTATTATTAAAATATCAAGTGTCGTTGTATAAATAATAAATAATTTGGGTGGGACGATAATGATGAATGTGCACGGATAAAGATTAAATGATATCTTTGGTAGACAGACGTATATACTGTCGAGGATCGAATGATGACATTCAATTTTTATTATCATTGTCTGTCTATTGAACACAACTCTTCGGCCCACATTATAATCGTATTTAATGCCTGGTTGAATATAAAAATTAGTTCATTTAGGATTTTGAATGAAAATTATTTTATTTTTTATATTGTAGGTATATATACAGTGAAAAAAAAAGATAAAATAAAAATAAATTCGAATAGCAGACTTTATAAAGATTTATTATACCATTGAATTTTTTGAAGCGTGTATATTTTTTTTTTTATATTTTCATCTCTTTATCCTTTTTTGTTTAAATATATATTTATTTATTTATTTATTTTCTCTCATTTACAACTCGACTCTACTTTTCATATACATATATATATATATAGATGAAATTTTAAAAATAATGTTGAGTGCTTCAGTGAAAATGAATGGGATATAATATATAAAATCTTTCGAATGCTCGTTAAGCATTATATTGTACTATATCTGAGGTTAGATCACCTGAGAATCAGAGAAACAAAAAAACAAAAAAAAATTAAAAAAATAAATATAAAAAATTTAACCGGGTGGAGTCACGAGTAAGCAAAAGCCGCTTGATGCGACAGATGAAGGATTTCCAACAAACACGACTTGCAAATATTGAACGGTTTGCCATTTGCTGACACGGGATTCGTAAAAATAACAACGGACATTTCGTAAAAAGCTTTTTTTTTTATTTTTTTACTTTACTCAACTTTATATAGGAGAAAAAAAAATGAAAAATCAAATAAATAACAAAATACAAAAGTTTGCCGATGAGACGACAAAAGAATATGTTAATTTTTAAAATATTATTTATTCTTTATTTTACTTTTTTTAAAATCAACAATTGAAATAACTAATTTACATTTTTTTAAATGTTTGAATTGGTTGATAAAAAATATCGTCATTTGATATGACATGACGACTTTTTTATTACATTAAATCTTTTTCCTATACTATAAAAAGCATGGTGTCATGGTGGCATAACATCCGTGCGCATCTGAATTTGAATTTGCCGCTTTGATTTCAAACTTAGCGCGTGATTTTTGAATTTATTTGATTCTGATTGGAGGATCAGATTGGTCACGTGCATATCTTATAAATTATTATAGATGGCACTAAAAACATGTGGCATATGTAAATTATAATTAAATAAATTTGGCATATAGCAACAACGGAAGCGTCCGTTATAAAATATGTAAAAACAAGAACACCTATATTTAAATTTTTCCAAGTTTGAATCACTTGTTTAGCTGCTGTCCGCCAGGTGGCGATCTGCAGTTTAAATTTTTCGCTGGAGTTATCATGATTCGAGTGAATAGCAACCCCGACTTTAGGAATATTCATCAGCTTTGCGCAGTGGCGATATCGTAACCAATGAGGTTCTACCGAGGTGCGATTATTGCTAGTTGAAAACTTTACCAATACCCCGCCAAGACGATTTGAAATACAATCGGCTACGGCAATTTTTGAAAGTTTCTGCGGAAACTGATAAATTAATTTAAACATAAATAAATAGTCTCTCTAATATTCTAAATATAATTTAGAAATAAAATGGCAATAGGATCTCCAGTCTTGATAAAAAAATTGGCTTGATTAATATTTTTTATTTTTTCCATTCACCTTCTTCTTCCTCTTTTAAAATTTGTTTATGCCAATTAAAATGACGCATGACAAAATAATGATATTCCAGAATAATAGGATATTTTTATTATTGAATATAAATTTAAAAAAAGACAGCAAATTACACAAAAATAATTGCCAACCAGAAACATTTTAAGCCACATTATTCCGAGTGTTAAAAATAATAATTCAACTACTTATACTACGTAAGTTTACATAGATAGATAGATTTATAAAGGTACTTTAAATCTCAAATATATTTTTTAAATTATTATTTTTATTTCTAGATAAATACAAACAAATGACTTGTCGATTGACGATTAAAGGTTAGAACATAATTAATAATAAAATATATTTATTCATCTGTTATCTTATCAACAGGTTGTTTTTTTGTTCATCGAGAACTTGGCTCTTAAATTATCAATCAAATGAGCTGGGATTTTCAAAGATAATCATAGTGTGTTGTATTTATTGGATTCATCAACAGTCAGTAATGTAAGTAGATTTTTTAAATTAAACAATATATATAAATATCATCTGATAATTACAGTGATTATTAACATGATTTATCACAAATACAATTGAATTATCTCAAAAAATATAATGAAACAACAAAGACAATCAGGAAATTTCATCAAATGATAAAAATCATCAAGTTGAATTGTTTTTTGAAATAATCGATTCTTGTGAATTATTTATTTAAAAGTTATTTAGGTATTTGAAAATTCTTACATTTCACTCAAGTATGGTTGTGGTATGTTATATCGATAAAAGAGGTACATGTTTTAATTCTTTTTTTTTTTTTTTTATATATATATTTTATTTTTCAAGTACGATGCGCGTTGGTCCATTGGTATTTAGAGATTTCGTGACAGTGTTTACGACACGCACTGGTATACTCGCACGAGGTTGCTTTGGTTCTCATCTTGGTTCTCATCTTGGTTTTCTTCTTAAACTTGTTCTTTTCGATACATTGGCTTGGCATCTCCTCCAGATCCAGTATTATTTTCATTCCTCGGTTACCCTTCATTTCTATCTTGTACTTTTTTGTTGTTTTTTTTACTTTTTACTTTTAACTTTTTACATCTGCCATATTGCAAATGCAATCCACCATCTTTGGATTGGTGGGCCAATGTTTTTATTTTATTTTTATTTTTTCATTTGTATAGTTATTGTGCCGGTCATTCTTTTGTTGTTTAAATTTCAAGTGACCAGGAAGGAAAATTTGTTCATCACCCTTTGGCTCTTTTACTCATTCCAGTGCATAATTTTTTCTTCTTTTTCTCCTTCTTCTTCTTCTCTTTCTCACTTGAAATGTTAAAAATTTAAAATTACGACAAGCATTAACCTTCTGGCTAATGAAGTCTTTCTTTCATACCCAAACTGAATACAAATTTTAAAAGTAAAATAATAATAAAATAAAATAAAACCACCACCACCACCATCAGTCTGTCTTTTTCACTTTGCAATTATTATTATTATTATTATCTTTTGATTATTCGATGACTTGATTGATTGAACCTTTTGCGTATCTGAAATAAAAATTTATGCTTATAATTGATGTATGATATGGAGATAAATGATTGATTATTTAATTAAAATTAAAATACAACTGACATTTGATGACATGTGTTTTCAATGGTGAATAATATTTGGCATTCATACAAAACTTATATTATTTTATATTAAATTTTTAACTCAATTTATTTCAATTCCATCAAATTTATTAATATAGCTTGTCTTTTAACTATAAAAATTGTTGTTTATTTGAAAAAAAAAAAAAAAAAAAAAAAAAAAAAAAAATGAAAAATAATGATTAGTAGTTTATCATGAGCAATAAGTAATCATTTTAATCCAGGTCAAAACAGAATAATAAATAATTCAAGTGAAGGCTGTATAATTCCTATAATTGAAATAAAAAAAAAAAAAAACTGCCATATAGGCCACGACCACGTGATCCAGCACTTTGGCCAGCAAAGTCCAAAAGGGCATTAGCGAATAAAATTCGTATAATCAACTCCAATAACCACGATCAGCGACTTCAATAAAAAAAAAAAATATAAACATCAAAAAACAATATTTAAAATAAAAAATGATTATGTCCATCAAATTTTTTGGACAGTGCATATTTACTCTTTATCATCACATTCTATCAAACCAAAAGAATAAAAAACAAAATATATTTTTCTCAATTTTTGATATATCTGATGCTACCCTCTTATTATTAGTGCATAAATTATTATTCAATTCTCTTTTTTATCTTCTTCGACAACAATACAATTTCGAATTAAAAATGTCATCGTCTTTTAGCTGCACCAAAACTTGTAATTCGAGAATTAAATGGTTTTTTAAAGTAAATTTAGCAGCTATACATATACATATATGTAAAAAAAAAAGTAATAAAAAGACTATCTGGTCAATTTTAAAATGTAATAATCTCAGGGGATAGATATAAAATTATAAAATATAGTGTGTCCTTGGTTTATACATATGTATAACATTTGAAATAGCCATGCGTTTATTGCGCTTCTGGGCGTTGTTATATACATATATACATACATACAGAATGCACAAGACATCGGTTTATTGCTGACCTGGGAATTTAACTCGCTTTTTCTATTCAGTATCTTATTTTGTCTTATTTTCGTTTATCCTATTATATTGTTTTATTCGGAAATAATGCCACGCGACCATGCACCGCACATATAAAATAAAAATATAAAAAAAAACAATTTGGTATTTTGAACTTTAATACTGTATATATTAGACGATTTGATGAATTATTTTTTTGATTGGATTTCAAAACTATAAAATGAATGTCTTTATTACCTTGCTTGTTTCAATTATTTTTATTTATTTATTTTTAATTTTAATTTTATTACTGTTTTTATTTTATATATTTATTTTCAAGTTTATCTTGTTTGCATATTTACTGCTTGAATAAAAAATAATGAAAATAAAATAAAATAAAATAAGGCATATATATATTTGGTGAAATATAATTAAGAATTTTTAACGAGGTGGATAATTTAACAGCATCTCATTTGTCAACATCAACGATAATTATTTCATTGCTATATATATATATGTATCTACATTTGTTCATTTATATTATTTAATTATTATTATAATTTTTTAAGATATTTTAAATTAAGAAATTCTGTCACTGTTATTAGTTATGATTTTGCAAAATTATTAAGCAAGAGAATGTCTATTAATCTTCAGTCAGCGTAAGTCAGGAAGCTTTCTATATATTCACCGCAGATTTTATTTTCAGATAATAATATATAGGGTGTAATACGAGCACAAAAACCATTAATCATTAACCGAGTTACAGCAATATTTTAAGAAGATGATATTTTTGCATGTAAATAACTTTTTATATGATGAAAAAAAAAAAAAAATTCTCAAACACATTGACAAAAATTAATAAATAAATAAATAAAATTAAAAAATTCTTTGAAATATATTTATAAACTCGCATATTAATATTTTTTATTTTATTTAATTTTTGTTTTTTTACCTGCAGGAATTTGTTTTAATATCAACCTCAATTTTATCTATAAACGCGATCCAGTAATATGATATTTCAATGTCAAAAAAATAAAAAACAAAACAAATCATATATGCATATCAATTATTTTATTTTGTATATTTAACAACAAATATTCTTTATCAATTTTCACAACTAAAATAATGACAAAATTATTTGTGCGAATATATGTTATTATATTTTTTATTTTTCAGTGCCAGTGAAGCATGACAAAAAATGAAAAGAAAAAAATAAATAAACATGGATGAAGAAGAGAGAGAGAAAATAAAAATGCAAGTACTACTGGGTCACATTTGGCAGAACAGCCGGCTTTATCTATATGCCAGTCTAATGACAATCGGTGTAATAAATCAGAGGGAGGTTCTTCATGGACGGTAAGCAAAACTATATACATTATTATTTTATAAATAAAATGTGCGTGGGTCTGTTTGAGTGGTCCCCAATTTTTTCGCTCCATTGACAAATGTCTCTATTTCATTTTCTCAGTGTAATAATATCCCACCCCCTGGCCCCTCTTGATTTTAACTTTTGCCTTTCTGCCACCCATCATTGTCGTCGTCGTCATCATCATCATCATCATGATTGAACCTACATAGTGGTACTGCTCCCTTTTATATATCATATACTTTGTACATCAACTTTATATATTTTAGATGTGGGGTTGTTGTTTAACTCGTGTTCTTCCAGCTCCCCCTTGACTCACTCTCACTCACACTTTTACTAGGATATATCTGTCACACATGGTGCTATTTTCACAATAGCACGTTAGATTATGTCTGTATACCTTGTTATAATTCAGTATATATCAACGAGTTTCTTTTGTCATTTTTTAACTTGCGTATATATATATGTAAAATTTTTTAAAAATAATAATCACTGTAATTTAAATAATTTAAATAATAATAATTTAAACATGTGCATGAATTTATTAAATGACATTCTAATGATGCATGTTTATTGGGAGTTGATGAATCAACATTTTATTCTCTGTATTAAATAGCCTTCTGATTTTTTCCGATGAACGAGTTGGTAATTGTGTGACAAAAATGTTACAACCCATAAAACTATATGAATAGCCAAATGGATATACATATATATAGAATAATGATTCTTTTGATTTTTTGACAGCTGAAAATTTATTACATTGAAAAATTGAGTGACAAATAATATATAGATAAGTTAATCAAGCACATTGATTAGTCCAAAAGCTATATTATTAAAAAGCAATTATATTCAACATTTTATTTTTATTTTTCAACTAAGTGTCGGTTTTTCTGTGCTGTGTAAGCAACATAAAAACCGACAAAATTAACATATTCATACACACAATCACATATGCACATCCATGTAAATACGAACTCGTTAAATAAAATTTTCAAGTTTCGTTTATCAAACAGAAAGAGATAGAGAGAGATATATATATTTTTTTGACTAAAAGTCACATTTCTTGTTGATACTTTGCACTTTTATTAATGATCATTACTTGAGTATGCGGCATTATTGTAAACTTACTGCAATGTGTGTGAAATAAAAGAAAAAAAATATAAATGGTGGTGGTGGTGGTGGCCTCCCGTTGTTTAGTTATGGCAATAATTCCGGTTCTGGAAAATCAACGTTACTTTTATGGTTATTACCATACCAAGCCAACTTTAAATATATTATTTTTTTTCCATTTTATATATATCATCCATTTACTGCTTGAATGATATTCCTTGTATCATATATGCATAATGTATACACTAATTTTCAACGTCAAAAATATTAAACTGCTAAAGTTACTTAATTATTTGAATTATTAATTTTCATTATTTTTCATCTTGTCAAGAAAAATCTTGCTTTATGAATTCTTAAAATTTTATTATTATATTTAATTAAAAATCATGACTTGAGGCTTTTTTTTTTTCATAAATAGATTGAATGCTGCAGCAAGAATCTCTATTACAATAACTTTTGATTGATAAATTTTTTATGGTCAATTTTATAGAGATATTAAATAAATCTGCATATGCAAAAATTCATTTTTTTTTTATAGTCGATGTAAAATCTTTTTAACTTTTGATGGATGGATTTTTCTTTTTTTTTTTAGTATTTTATACTATTTTATATAATGTTTGCATTAATATTAGTTTAAAATGTTATTTAACGTGACCCAAGCTGTATTTTTATAAAATTATCCAAGTAGAATTATTATAATTTAATTATGCATTATTGATTTAAAGTCGCCCATTAAAAATATTTAATAATAATTTAATATAATAGCTATATAATTAAATTAAAAATATTTTCAAATTGAATCATTGAATAATATATATTTTCAAGCGCGTTTAAATAATTTATTATGAATTCTATACAAAATGAATTTAAATTTTTTATTGTCAATTTATTAGGTCAAATATCTAAAATCAAATTATAATAATATATAATATTATTATTTCAATTCGTCATTTAATGAAATAGTATATATAAGTATATTCTATTTAAATATATATAAATTATACAATTATATAAATTAAAAACCAATTTAAATTTTATTTCGTTTTTTTATTTTATATAAAAAATAAAATAAAAAAAATTTCAAGTAAAATTACAAACATTGTATTCAAACAATATACAGAATAAAAAATTCAAGTATAAAAAAAATAAATATGGAAAAAATAAAATTGAAATATTCATGGTGGTTAGAGAGAAGCATGTATTGAGGGAGAAATAGGGTGGCATGCAGGAGAGGGTGTATCTGCATACTCAGCGATTGTGTCAGATCGTTTGAATGTAGATTAGGATCTGGGAATCTTGAGTGGACCACGAACACTATAGCACTACCAGTACCACCACCACCAGCAGCAGCAGTTTGAAGTGTGCATGCGAATGAGAATGAGGCTGGTTAAACCAAGAAGAGAATGAGAACAAAGTGCCGAGTATATACCAAGAGGAAATGCTGAGAAGTAAGAGAAGCCAAGAATACCATTTGCTTTGGGGTATATATCAGAGAGTGACCAGCTATACAACCTGCAAAGTTCACGGTGGTTGCTCGACAATCCATACGTATATACACATATGTATACATTGTACATCCGCATGTATGTATATTATATAAAAGTGAATATTTTGAGCAAGGGCTCATTGAAGATACAAACATGCATCCACACACACACACACACACACACACACACATATACAATTCTGCAACTAAACGTCGTCCTTTCAAACGATGCCGGCGCCTCAAACCATTCTAACATTGGAATTGATCTTCAAGATTCCAGCATCGTCATTCTGATTGGGCAATCTTGATGCGGCCACTTAAACTTGAATCAATTTTCCAAAAAAATAAAAAAATAAAAAAATGATGATGATGATTATTCTATTTCTACAATTATTATATTTAAAAACAAATATTACATATAATTATAACAACAACAAGAACAATGTTATATAATATTTCAAGTGTCTAGGGGCAAAATGTGCCGAGGTGTGAGGTCTTTGGGATCAGCTGTCATGCGGCAGCAATCCCTGAATGTTAGCTACTACGTAATTAAATTATGTTAATATGACGACGGGCCAATTTCTGTATGGGGCCTTGACTGGGACCGCATCGTGTAATTTTCTATCATTACGTCACTCGTCGGTCAAAAATGAACGCCTTATATTATATGTATGTATATATATATATGTATCTACTTTTTTATTCTTGGGCTGTCTGTTGGTTCGCGAAACACTGCCTCCGGCTTCATTCGAAACTCTTTTTGTATATTTTCTTTTTACATACAAATTCAACATAATCAACGTATATATCAACGTATATATTTTTTTTTTATATACACACCTCGTTTTTCACAACGATAATTAAAAAACAAAACATTAACAATTTAACAAAAAAATTATACATATATATTTTTAATTTAACTGTGACCTATAATTAAAATAATTCAAAAACATTTCATTTGTCTTGACGTTTGAGAAAAATATTAAATTAAAAATATATAGCTTAAAATAAAAGTTTATAAATGTATATAGAGGTGAGTTTTCTTCTCTTCAGAAAAATGAAAACGAATATATTTTTAATTTTTTATTATTTTTTATTTTGTTTAATGAAATTATTACTGGGACAGAAGTGAGAGAAAAAAAAAAAAAA
>MKYW01000030.1:647895-735954 GCA_015776835.1 Aphidius ervi | reverse complement strand
AAAAAAGAAAAAGTTGTAGAAACAGTTGAAAGAAATAAACTTATGGACTTTGAAGCAGAATTGATAAAACTCATGATGATGATGATACAAGGTGGACATCAGTCGCAAAGATTTAATATACACTTGCTTTTTAAGATATAATGTCACTTTTTTCACAATCTATTTATCATTTTTTTTTATTCTTCATCACTTGAATGCTGTATATAATCCATTGTTACAAGCAACCAAATAATAACAAAATAAAATGAAACATTTGGCATTCGAAAAAAAATAATCATATCTAATCCTCTAAAATTTAAATTTACAAATTCATTATTATATACATATACATTTTCTAATGTATTAAAAACGAAAACATAAAAATCCATTTGCATGAATAAATAGAAAAAAAAAAACATATATTTTATAAAATCTAAGATAAGTGCTTGACTATTAGCCGATTTAATTTTGCATAATTATTGGATCCATTAACGGATTATATATGCCACCAATTGCAAAATACATTTCTACAATTTATCAGTGAATAAAAAAAGAAAAAAAAAAAACAACTTTAAATATATATTTTTTATCCTGTCAAAACCATATTTATTTCTAATAAATATACAAAAAAAAAAAAAAATAATTTATAATTGAAAAGTTTGATGTGGTTTAACTGGATAAAAAATTAATGTACAGCTAGAGAGTATATATGTATATTGTATATAGTAAATGGGCCAACCTGAAAATCATTATAAACAGTGGCTACAGGTGTTGGAAGATGCTACACTTTGGCTTTTGTTTTACACCTGTTCATTTGAACCTTACTTAATGTAATATATACAAACGTAAAACCCCTGTGAGAATAAAAGATGGTCGCATCAACATAAACATGTAAATATCCACACACACACACACACATATAACATACAGGTTTACATAGATATATATATATATGAAATCAACAAAGATCCGGTTGCTATGTTATACATACATGTGACTTTCTGTTTATGATGAAAAATTGAAAATATAAATGTGGGGAAGAAAATGAATAAAGGGGCTTGGATTATTCACCAATCGGCTTGAGTATGCACTTTGGTATATATAAATTAGAGCATATAGTATTAAAGGTGTGTTTGAGCATCAACGAGCTTTTCGTCACCCTCTTTATATATATATATATATTTACAAATACTTGCCTCTTATTCTCCAAGAGTTTGGTCTATTTTATTTTGGCACTGCATAGTATACACTTTGGCACGTTATCATCATTATCGTCATCATCATTATGATCATCTTGTGTATATTATCACATTGAACGAGAGATTTACTAAATAATCCATATATTTATACAGACACATCATCTACATGTATTTACACAAATAACATGTTATGCGTACATTTACTTGACTGATAAATTTTAACCCTTTTCATATATATTGTATTGTGGTGAAGTAGTTGGGTCTATTTAACCCAAAACTTTTGACAAAATTCGATGGCAATTAATCTATTCGCTTGGTTAAATTTTAAACGGATATTTCAACTTCCTGATTTACAATGATGACCGCACAGTAAATATTATTATTATTATTATTATTTAATATAATTTTAACAGCAATAAATTAAATTTTAAAAATTACATCTTCTAATATTTTCTTGTGGCACACCATTACACTTTGTCATTTTAAATATCTTGTTATATACCATTAAATTTAAAAAGTATAAATAATTATTATGAAGCAATTAATTGAAATAAGAAAATGTAAGACACAAATATATTCTTGCTTTTTTTTAATTTTATTTTCCATGTACATGTACAACACATGGGGTCGGGATATATTAATTTATGCTTTCACCCTTCTTTTTTATTTTTTTATTTTTTTTATTAAACAAAAATATTTTGGACGCTTTTTCTTTATTTAACATTTTTTATACAAATTTTTAAGTTATTTATTTTTCATCTCATTTTGCCAGAAGAGAATTATAACCAGTATATTACAGTTTAGTGTGAGTGTGTGTGTGTGTGTCCAAGTTTGTTAATTTACGATGTGGTCCTTGTCCCCCCCCCCTCCTCCCCCTTCGAATTCCCCCCTTACCTTTTGGTCATGCATCTTGCAAGCTTTATTTTAATGCTGCATCCCGGACGGACCCCCCTGTTAATATATATTTATAAATGTTTTTAGTATTTGTGGTCCATCTTTGTTTTTTTGATGGTCGTATCGTGGCAACAACCCCCGCTGAGTCAAATATTTTAAATATTCATAATTAAATATGCTAATGAATCTGTGTGTCTTCAACAGAAAAATAATTATCAACAAACGAACAATAGTTACGAGCTGGCATTCATTAAAATTTAAAAATAATAATATTCATCTTTTTATATCTTATAAATTTTTTTTTTTTTTGGTGCGATTGTTTTGTATATTTTTTATTATCTTGTTTTATTGTATAGGTATATATTTAAAATATCCTTTTTATTATGAATTTTTTATTTTTATCATGAAAAGTTGGAGTAATATGAGAAGTTAATAAAAAGTGAAAGTTTTATAGTAAAAATATTGTACTTTTAAGTATCATAAACATAAAATAATGTATAAATCAAAGTACCCGCTTATTTGACGATATCAACGTGAATTTATTAAATCATCAAGCTTTCTCTGTGACATTTTGAATAATCGTTGTTGCCTCCAAGTCAATTTGAATAAGACAAAAATAATAATAATAATACCAGTGGAATTTAACAAAAAAAAAAAAAAAACAATGGAATGTTTAATGTATAAATAGAAATTAATAAATTAATAATTTATTGATTTATACATAAACATTATACGACACTAATTAATTTATAATTATTCAAATATCATATCAACAACTTGAAAATCTTGTACAAATATGCAACAGCATCATTCTTACTTAGACGCAATTAATTATCATCCTTTTAAATATGTTATGTTGCAGAAATTATCGCACCAACAAAATAATTCATGGATATTTTGTTGTTGTTGTTGTTGTTATTATTATTATTTTTATTTTTTAACGGGTTTTTAAATTGATTTTAATAAATTAAAACACGGTGTGCTTTACGTCATTTTTATTCATTAAAATTTATCAGTTTTGTGAATTTATTTTTTTATGGACTTTATTAAGACTCGTCAAATGTAAAAATATTCCTTTTAAAAGACTGTTTGGTTTTAGATAAATACTCAAGACCGGTCTGTGAGTTTTTTCCCTTTTTTTTTTTTCATTTTGATTAATGTGTTTTTATTTAATAATTTTATTTTAAACAAATAAAGTATAAATGTAATTTAAAAAAGTAGGTCAATATTTTTGAGACTAATTTTGTGCTTTTGATCAATGTCAATTGTATGAATGTATTTGCATTTGATAATAATAATGATAATCAAGTCAAAGGGACAGAGGAAAACAAGTTTCTATATATTATGTTCTTGATACACGCGATATTCTCTCTAAATCGCTTTCGGGTTATTCACTTTCCATTCCTCGAGTTATCACGATAAACATTTAAATTTATTTCATTATTAGAATTGATTTGAATAATCATTGAATCATCAAAATATTATAATAAAACCTCAAACAATTTAATAATTGATGTTAAATTATTATTATAAAAATTGTAGCTACGTTGTGCTGCATTTTTTATTCCAACACTTTTGTGCAGCATAAAAAAAGAAGAAAAAAAAAAAAAAAAAAAANAAAAAAAAAAAAAAAAAAACAACCAACCAACCAAACAAATAAATATAATAAAATGTTATCACAAATCGCATCTCTTTTGTTGGTTTGCCTCGGTGATAATTTCGCGAGGTGGCTATATCGTTGACCAAAAATTGGAATGTTTTTTGTATTCATTGTCATTGTCATTGCCATTGGCATTGCAAGAAGAAAAAGAAATGAAAGACAACCAAAGTAAGAAAGAATAATTTTTATATGTGAAAAAAAAATTGCAAAAAATGTACATTTGGTTTGTCCTGTTTGTGCTGCGGTGGCGTGTCAAAGGAACATTAGCCTTCCAACACAATCCACCGGCAAATGAGAGGGCCCTGGTCACGATATACGTGCCGAATTAAAATACAGACCTAAATAACAAAAAAATTATAAGAGTGAGACAGTTGACTCACACGCTTGATGGACCCTACACACGACTATATACATAATGTTTCATTATTTTATTATATCATCATTTACAAATTTACAATAAAATATTTATTACTGTCAAATCAAATTAACATACATTTTTTTTTATTAGATATATACAAAATACTGCACTCTTATATTTTGTCACTTTTAAAAAATAATTTTGACAGTATTTGGCTGTAAATCATGGTATTAACATGTAGACCGTAGCAAATACATGAAAAATTTAAAAAATTGCATAAAGACCAGCAGAATGTTGCTGCAACGAGATAAAAAATTTTGTATTTTTTCTTGTATATGGTATACGAAGAACGATAAAAATCGCATCGGTCTGATGCTAAACGGGCTGCGACACCACAGTATGCCTCGGTAACATGTCTCGCGCGATATTTCTCCACCAATAAATTCAATTTATTTATTTATTTATTTTTTCCATTCATTTCAAAATGTTGAATTTTTATTTGTATTTTTGGTGTAAAAATATATAGTAAATAAATATTAAGCATCTATTTGAAAAATAAATATTTAGTCATTGATATATTGAAAGAAAGTAATTGGTCAATATATGACATTGATCAATAAAATAAATAATTAAAAATACAGTTGACATGAATTTAACATGTCCATGATCACTTGTGGAAAAACCAATTTAAAGGTTTGACGAGGTAAACTAAATTCTCATTTAAATGTATTCATGTTTATTTGTTGAAAGCCGGTTTTTCGAGCTTTCTGTTTGAATGCTCTGAAATACTTTTAACACAACTTTCAATATACTTAAAAAATAAAAAGTTACATTTTTTTTATTTTTTATTTTATTGATCATTAAGTGATTGGAGATTAAGACCGGTTGTTGCACTTTTTCAGCGGCAATAAAGCTCATTTACATAGACATTATCCATAAATACAAATTCATTAAGTTTTATTATTTTTTTTATTTTTTTATTTTCCATTCCATTATTTGTAAATCAGCAATGTTAAATTATTATTTTATCAATTATCATATAAATAATTCAATTGACACAACTATTTTTTTATATTTAAGAAAAAAAGAAAAAAAAAAGATATCCAAACAAGATGATGATAAAAAAAATAAAAAATTTTAATTTATATATTTAAACAATTTTGATCAACTTGATGATTAATAAATTATGAATATATAAATTAACATAGCTTGAATATAATTTACTCTAATGTTTAAAAGCTTTTACACCAATTGCACATAATTTTTAGTGTTGTTATTATATACACACACACATTATAAGATAGTGGTTGAACGAGAGATGATGGTGGTTGTGGTGAGGACTGTGAAGTGAGGAATGAATAGATGGTAAAACAAGGAGGTAGAAAATTTTACAAAGAAAAAGGGACAACAGCATAAAAGGGCACGTGCAATACACAAGCTCTTTAACCAAAATATACTTGTAAGCTCACTTGTATACGTCTTGCAGACACTAGCTGACATTTTATACAATGAAATATGTATATGTATATATACACGAGTAGCCAAACTATATACAAGACGATTTTATGGCACGTTAATGTACATGATATCTCTATTTACCATGACACGCGAACCTTGAGCATGCCTTGGTGATGCAAATACATATATCTCTATAGACGAATGTGTGCAGTGTATCGAGTTCAATGAAAATTCAAGTTAAATTACAATCTGGAATTGCTTCAGGCAATCCACAATTTCATGCTCTTCCTCTTGATCCTTTCAATAATAGTGTTAAATTTATTTGCATTTAATTAATAAATTTATATATATATATTTTTTTTATATAAATGTATAAGAATTAAAATTGAAAAAAAATTAAATGACATGTTTCTCAATTTCAAATTCACACTTGCACACACAATAATATTATAAAATAAATTGGTCGCAACATATATATATATATATGTGTGCTATTGATGTAATAAAGGATAATTGAGTTTTCGATGCCGAGTTTGAATATCACGTGGCACGGACCGCCCAGTTAGCAGGTGCCTCGATTACTTTTTTATCATTTTTATTCTGTCTTTAGCATTTCTTGTTCATTCTTTCATTTATTTTTTTATTATTCTTATATATATTTACGTGAATCAAGGTGTGAGGTTTAAAACGCCCGAAGCTTAGTCCGCTTATTTCTAAAACATAACGGGTGAAATTTTTTTTTTATATTATTTTTGTTTGATACACGAATGATGAAAAGATGCAAATACAAAAAAAATAAAAATATATATACACGCAAAGTCAGTCTTATGGCAAATTACATCAGAAATTACTTTGAACAACTGTTTTTATCTCACCGGACGTATTTAGCTTAATTTATCAGTCAGGTGTCGAAATAATCAAAATATTTATTTTCTTTATTATTATTATTATTGTATTTCTATTGAACAATGTTGTTGAGGTTTTCATTGAGTTAAGAGTTTGATATATATATATTTTTATAGTCATATTTTAATAAACCATCATCTTCTTTTTTCCAGATTTATTATCAAGTCCTGTGGTTTATATACAGTCGGCATTCACCAAAAGATCCAACAATTGAATAATATTACTTTTTTCATTTATTTATTTATATGTATTTAATTTACACCACAAAATATAGAATTAATAATATTGCTTCTCTTTTTTTTCTCAAATACAAGTTTTCGTGTTTACACTGAATAAACTTTATTTTTATTCAAGACGAGAAAAGATGAAAAAGACGAAAAAAAAAAACTAGTATTAATAGTTGATAAAGTTTTTTTTACTTGAAAATGGATTAAAGAGCATAATTTATTATGAGTTATGAATTTAAGTTAAAGTTCATTTGATTTACTCAAAAAAAAAATGAATCAAATTTTCGATTATATATTTTGTAAAATAGAGTTTAAATAATAAATAAATTTTTTAATTAAATAATAGATATATGTAATTTTAATATTTATTTATTTATTTTTAAAATTATCATTATTATTATTATTATATTATTAAATTATGAGATTTTGAAATTTGATAGTAGGAAAGTGCAGTTGATGTGGTTTATGGTTAAACGATGTCAAACGATATAAAGCTGTATATCCAATGACTTTGTTTCCCCATCATTGGATCAACGCATATCGTGTACACCACACGTTTTACCAACACACACACACACATAATATATAAATACGTATGCGTATCAAACGGTAATACCATGCTTCAATAGACAAACTGTAGCCCCAGGGCTTTTCTATGAGATATTCTATGTATACACAACATCATCATCATCATCATCCTGCTCTTGCTGCTGCCATAACATCATGAAAATTTTCCATTGGTCTGCATGAACCAACAAACTTTGCTAGTATAAAATAAACTTTAGAAATTATATTATACATATAATTTTGATTTTTTTTTTTTATTAAATAAAATATTCACAAGTATATCTTTTAATTTGTAATTCAGTATTTAATTTTCATTACTTTTGAACTTGTTTGAATACTTCAGCGAGTCTAAGTGCATTTAATTTTGAGTTTTGAAAAAATCATTTATTCGCATTTAAATAAATTTTAATTAAAAACGTAACTGCAAATTTTAGTAATATTTAATAATGAAAAAAAAAAAATACATTAAATATTAAATATTTATTTGTAAACATGTTGAAAAATTGTGAAAATGAAAACAATTTGTTATCGTAAAATGTATATGATCACAGGAGGTTAGTTGAATATGAATTTGGAGATCATGAACCAGCTTGCCAGTGTCATGTTGTTTTTTAAATAATAATAATAATTATTATTATTTTTAAAATGTAATTTTTAACTTATTGTTTTTCACTGCATGAGAATACTGCTTGAGTCCAGTCAGGGTAATCAATAATGACTTAATGTCCTTCAATAACGGACACCATGGGTGGCTCTTACACTGCATATATATACTCTTTCTCTTTTTCTCTTTTTTTAATCATCTTTTCATTTAAATTTTTTACTGTTACCATTCATTCACAGCCGCAAAAAAATATTTCTTTTTCTCTCCAGTCACTTTTCAATAAATTTTTCAATTTATTTCCAAGTTTTCAAGTTAAAATATATTTGATCCGTGCATTCAAATGAATTTTAAAAATTAAATGTCTTGAAAAGAAAACAATTTTATTTTTTTCTCTGATAAATTTGAAAAAAAAAAAACAAAGTTTTATATATCTCGCAAGTTTAAGTGACTCGATGAAAGTTTAAAAGAAAATATATATAATTCTCATGTTTCCAATAGACTGTCATACCAATCTTATTTATGTTTATAAATAAATAAAAATATAAGAAAATAAATATAACCATTGATGTGCTAAAAAAGTATAAAAAAAAAAAAAAAATCCACTCATACACAAGAGAAAGTTTAATAACTTGGGTTATATTTTAGTCATGGGGGTATACATGATGTATACATGATGTTAACACGTTTCATTTTCCAACAAAAGAATCTAGACAGCTGACAAACTTCCCACGGAGTCAGATTGTAAAGATTGGCTATACATATTTGCAAAATAATAAAAATATATTGTATATTATATTATTTTTCATAAAAATAAAAAAAAACTAAAATGATATTTAGTTAATTTTAGTAATTTAAATACATAATTTATACAAAATTTTCAAGACCAGTTAATAAATAACTCAATGGACATACAAACAGGTATATGTTTATATTATTGAGACATGTCATAAAATATATATATTTACAATTCTCATTTAATATTTATATAAACAGATTATAAAGTTGAATTGAAAAAAAACACATAAAATAAGCAATCAATCGATTTTGTAATAATAATTATCTCAATGAGTTACCGGATGATTAAAAGGGGTGTTATGACATGAGCAAAAGCAACAGCAATAGTAACAGCAATGTTGTTATATATTTCCTATTCCCGGATACGATTATACATTATTACTGATGCGTTATAGTCGGAAAGGGTAGATTACTGTAATGAAGCCGAAGTGATCGACCCCTTGCTCATCCAATGATTCAAAATATGAATAACCATATAACCATGACGAACCACGACGAAAATATCATCTTTGCTTGGCCAACAAATTTATCTATAAATATCAATAAATTTTACGATGAAATAATTAAACAAAAAATATAAGAAATGTTTAAATATTTCAAGGCAAAAATCTCAATATTTTGCGATAAAAGCTTCATGAATATTTCTGGCACGTGGATGTATAATGTGCACAAGAAAATTTATATACATCTAGTGATATAATGATGGCTGTAATGGCTGTAATGATGATGATGATGATGAGTATTTCACTTTAGAGTCTAGATATAATATATACATTAAATGTTTTAATATAACAGATCAAGTTAAGGTGACTAGAAAGTCCACAAGTATATATCTAAAACATACATGTATGTATATTATCATCTTAAAGTTGGTCTCTTGGGGATATCATGAAATGGTATAGCAGAATAAATAAAATAACTTGACTTTAAAGGTATACATCTATTTACACTATTAAAACCATATTTAATAAAGTAAATTTTAAGAGGCACTATAGCAACTTGACAAGAACGAAAAGCTCCATTATATATATATATATGTATACACTTGGTGGTCCTCTTCTCTTGTTGCTCTTCTCTCTTATACTTGGAATATTTAAGCTTGGTTTTGGCAAGACATTGGCAAGAAACAACAACAACAACAACAACAACTTTTCAGATGGCATTCTTCTTAGTTGTGCTGCAGTATGTATATGTATGCCACTACAAAGAGACTTTTCTTAAACAATAAAAATCTTTGTCCTCATTGGGCCAAATACTTTTTTTTATTTCAATTGTTGACCGTGTACAATTTTTAATTGTTGAATAATTTTGTAAAATAATCAACTTTAAATAAACAAAAACTATATTATAGTTATTTACTAAATATATTTGTGAATAATTTTGCTTTATTTGTTTTTGTTGAAAAAAAAAAAAAAAAACAATATAATCTCTTATTTTTTATTCACCAAGTGTTGTTGAACATGGCAGTAAAGTAACGATATTTTAAATCTACTTAAAAATACGGAGAATGAATTTATACATGAATAGGTTTGATGTTATATATTGCCAATGTCTATATAGTATAGTGGCCAGAGAGAGAGAGAGAGTCAAGACCCGATCGATTTTGCCTTTTCTCGATTGAATCACTTGGGAGGGTAGAAGCTTTGCCTTTACTGTGCTTGGGTAAGCACTTCTTTATATATGTATATATATACGTATATAAAGACAAAGACATATTTAACATCACTGAAACAGACAGTATATGTTTAAACTATAAGGAGGGTTACAACGCATATTTCGATTTTCATCAAAGAGATGGTTCGGTAACAATGAGAAGAGAGAATATTGCTGTGTGGTGTCTGTCTCGATAAGAGACAGACCTTCAACGCATATAATATAAATTTTCTCTCTCTCTCTCTTGGCCAGTATTCATGTTTTGTTGTCTGTTTAATATCAAAATGTGATTCATTTTAAAAGGGTCCAGTTGTTTTCTCTTTCTCTTTTTCTTTATATTATACATATATATATATGTTTCTTTAATGTGCAGCATATTCTCAAAATTATATTATTATACAACAATAGTCTTGAAAATTCAAGTTAAATTGTTAAATAAAATATATGTTAAATGTCATTTTAACTGACATAAATTTTCAAGTTCAAATGACACAAGTCAACTAAATATTATTTATAAATCATTGCAATATTAAATTCATTCATTTACACTTTTATCATATACAAAGAATTTTTAATTTATATAATTGACATTTTTTTTTTTCTTTGCATTTCAGGTACATACACACATATATGCATGAAAATATTTAATTCATCTGATTTTATTGTATCAAACTGCAAGGTATATATTATGCGTGTTTAAATGTATATAATAAAAGACTGCATGTACAAAAGTAGAAGAGAAAGAGAAAGAGAGAGAGAGATAATTCTGTCATTTGAATACGAAATTCAAATGCGTTGACGAAGGCACACACGCATACATCAGTCTATGTCAGATTGTATACTGTTACCCTTCTGTATGGTAATGTTCAATGAGAATTGAGAAGAGAGAATATGTACAACCGTCTACACACATCATGCGGCCTCATCCAATATATATTTACGAATAAGGATTTGAAAAAAAAATAAAAAAAAAAAAATCAACTATTTATCCGATTGAAGGATGAAAAATTTAAGCATCAGAAATTCTACATGCACTTAGGTTTGTGAAAATAAAAAATAAAAAAATCTTTAAATCTATGCAGTTTTATTGTATATACTATTCTTTGAATGTGATTCTTGACGGATGTGTCTTCAATCACTCCAATGATTTAGACTTATTTTTCATTGGGTCTTGTTTTCTTGGTGATTCAATGCAACTTTGCCATTTTCAGAATAAACAACAGCAACAGCAACAACAACAACAACAAAAGAGAGACTTGCATTAAGATGTTTCTCATTTATTTTCACAATTTCTTGTGTTTCGATTTCTGAGAAATAATATTTTGCTATATATACAGAAATACAGTTGAATTCCTTGGCTCTGTCAAAGTGTATGTGTGTAATATATATTTTTTTTCTTATTTTTTAGATGGTGGATTGGTATAGATTTGGATTGGGTGCCAATATAGTCATAATATACACAAGTCCATGGGGATCAAATGAAAACGAAAAAGAAAATATTGTTGACCAGGTTGAATTGAGAATTGTTGAGAGGATATAGTGAACGAGACACCAACAAGAAAGATCATTCAAACAATAAAAAAAAATAGAAAAAACACAAACTAATAATGATAATAATAATAATATTATGGAAGGAGGGTTTAAATGCAGAAGACAACACGAGTGCTGGGGCAAAGTTTAAATGACTTTCACTGTTTTAAAAAGTTAAGTTACCAAAGAGAGTCAGCCGTGCTTCGTCGCCTTGGTTTTCCAAACTAAACCCTTCCCTCTATTTTTACCCCAAAGCCAAACTATACTCACTTGTATTATCATTATCATTATTATTATTATTATTTCTTTTTTTAGAGAGTAGCAATTTTCCAGCTAACGTTTTACCTTGCACCTCTATTTTTTTCTTTCTTATTTTAACCACCCCTTTATTTATTTTTTCCTTTTTTCTCTATATATACTATGTATAACTGGCGTGTCGTATCGTAAATCGAGCAAACTCTATATATACTATACCTTTTTGTTTTTTGTGTTATACTGTGTCATTACTGTGTTACCCGCTCGACATTGGCATCGTGGTCTTTACAGAATCTAAGGTGACCCATAATTGACTTTTTACACATCGGCAACTTGCTAAACTTTTTAAACTTTTTTTATATATACACTTACTTTATTTATTTATTTATTTTATATACCATTTTTTTTTCTTATTGTCTCAACTGTTGCTGGGTGAATAAAATAAAATAAAAAATTTAAATATACATTTTGGTTGTTGTACAACATGGACCACTCGTTTTATCACTAATGTGCAATGGTTGAATTTGTTTCATATATATATGAATATATTTCATTCAGTAGTTGTCGTTAAATTGTTGGCAGGACCGTTACACAATCAAACACATAAAAATAATCAAGAAAGACAAACAATATATAATACTACTGTGTGGGTTTATATACAGGGTCGTGAGAAAAATAAAAATAAAAAGAAAAAGAATAATAATAATAAAATAAAATAAAATAATAAAAAAAGAAAAGATTAAAAAGCAAAGGCTAGACGCAGAAAAGTACTCGTAAAATTAGCGTATTCCGTTGGCAGTAGAAGTATAGCTTCTAGAGAATAGAGATAGGAAGGTTGTGCTTGTGCAAATGGAATGGGGGTTGCTTCGGTGTACGGAAGCAATCGCTATTCTATGAATACGAAAAATGTTGCAAGAGAAAAAAAAAAAAAAGAGGGACTAAACATGGGGTGCACGCTTTTACCTCCAACCCACCACCACCTTTTCTCAATTCCACTTTTTTTTTACTGAACCATGGTTTTCTATTCTTTGCTTTATTTTTACATCCTTGGATCCAACCTGAAAACGTCTGACAGAATATCTATTTTTCTATACATAGAACTTTTCATCATTCAGTTTTTTTGAATAGTGCTCAACATTTTTTATTTTTTCATTATCAATTCAAATAAAATATAAATATATATGTATATATTTTTTTTTTTTATTAACTTTTCTCGTACAACGTTGTTTTCAATTTTTTTTTTTGTTAAAAAATCAATTTCGTTAATTATACTGAATTGACGTGAAATCAACTGTCAAGGTTTTCTCTGTTTAAAAAGTTTTATTTATTTATTTTTTGTCTAATGCTTCATTAAATGACTGACAAGGTTTCTCCATCATGCAATTTAATACCTTAACAACACAGCTATTAATGTTATTTAAATGTATTTTTTTTTTTTTATTTATTTTCCATCTGTTTTTTAATCAATTTTTCATTAATTAGCTCACGACTAATGACTCCAATAAAACATATATATATAAGCAATAATAAATATATAATAATGTCACTGTTGAATGTGTCACAGAATGTCATGATTCAGATTCACGTGTATATGTACATATACACATATACGATTATATTCTTCTTACATGTTTATTTCATTCAGTGTGGTTTAATTTTCTAGGACTAGCTTGAGATGTCTGAATTCCAAGTAAGTCATGCCGGAACTTGATAGATAACCGGTTACACAATGAAAAAATAAAAAAAAGAAGATGAAATATTTAACTGCAAGGCAAGTTTTGAATACTCGTTTATTTATTTTGAAAAAAAAATCATATACACATTGGTTGGTTGGACTATCATGTGTGTGTGACATAGATGTCGGTTTCATGTATCATAATATATCCAATACATAAACACCATCATATATAAAATAATATATATAAAAATAAAAAAGGTAAAAACGAATATATACGTTGAGTCTCGCGGGACCCACAAGGTAAGAGCCTTAATAAATTCCAGATGGTATCTTGTTGTAATGGCCATGTAAACTAATTTTGGTAACTACAAACATATTCAGGTAGATTCAATAACATATCACTATATAGACAAACACACACTCACACAAGATCAAATTAAATTGAATCAATAAAATATTTTTTTATATTTTTTGTTTTTTAAATCACTTTATTTTTCAATTGGTTATACTGCCGACTATTAATAAAAATAAAAAACAAAAATGACCTGCACTGCGACACATCTAGTTGGGTCAGTGTCGTTGTATTTTTTTTTTTTTCTTTTTTATTTTTACTCTTGTATCTAGACATTGCCATTTTTTTATATATATCCAACAAACAGATAGATAGACAGACAGACAGACAGACAGACGGGCCAATTACCCGCTTCGTCGATACCCCTTTCAATCTTTAAACTTGTTCTTTTCGCATCTGTACCAAGGGACCCAAGTGATTCAAATATACAAAACAAATAATAATAATTAAATTGAAAAATTTAATTTATCGACATCAATTCGTTGTGGATTTTCTATTTTTCAACATTGCTACATGCAATTTTAATAAAACTGGATTTAAATTAAACTTGTTTTATACGTATATCTATTTATATTAATTACTTTTTTATTTTCACTCAACAAGTTGTAGAAGAAAAATAAATTATCATAAATTAGATATATTTAATACATAAAATTAATAAAATATATTAAACAATTAAAAAAAAATATATATATATAAATAATTAATGAAATATCTAGAAATTTAACGTATCGTCATTGATAAGACTGCTGTTAATTATATTTTAAAAAAAAAAGAAGCTATCAGTTAGTTGAAAAAATAATAAAAATTATTATTATTTAAAAAAAAAAATGTTCATCGGTAGATGTGAAAAAAGTAAAACTCTATATAAGATAGCGGCTGAAAGCTTGCCCCATTAAAAGTCGAGACATTCTTCTCGGTCAATAATAAGATTAAAAAACAAAAAAAATAAAATATATATATATACACACACACACATTTGTGCAGTATAATGGAGAATATATTTTTTAAAATTTATAAAAATAAAAAATAAGATTGAAAATAAATATATATTAAAAAGATATAGAGAAGACGCTAAGAATATTTGAATAATTATCAAAGTTGTTGTTGAGGACGTTAACCTTTTCCTTTTCTCTCTCACATACACACTCTTTTTTCATTTCATTTTATTTTATTTTATTTTGCCCTCCTGGTGGCCATCAGGCTTTTACGACTACTCATCAAGACTTTTCAAAATAAATATCAAGCGATACGAATAATCTGTCCTCTACTCATCGTACTTGTCCACTCACCACCACCACCACCGCCACCATCACCATCATATAAAATATAATTAATTCTAATAATCATTTCATAATAAAAGCTTTTGACATTTTATTCAATTGTCATAATTATATTTTATAAAAAAATTATTTAAACAGCTTCAGTGCGATAAAAAATAATGATAATTATAAAAATATCCAACAAAATTTATATCTCATATGGATTATTTTTAATTTTTTTTTTTTTAAATATTTTTAAAATGAAATTTCAAGTTATCGAAGAAATGTTAAAAAAAAACTTCAATGTGAAAATATTTAAATTTTAAAAATCAATTTGAAAATTGAAAAAAATATATTTGATTTTTTTCGAATGTGTTATACAAATGTAAAGAGCTCAATAAAAAATTGGATTGGATTGGATCAAGTGAAAACCAGTTTGTCATTTGGCCGTTATAACATGAAGACAAAATATGTAGCAAAGGTATGTGCAATACATGTCTGTATGTCTACTGATCACACAAAATGCTTTCTATGAGAATAACCTAGTTTGTTTTTTGTGCTTTTATTCCATTCAACCAACGACATTCATACTTGTGCAAAAATTATCCCGCGAGATTTCCCAGAAGTTGATGCTAATAATTCTTGTAAGATCTCGTGTTCTTCTTCTGGCTGTTTCATGGGGGTGTGGACCAACTCTTGGCTCTCAATTTACAGCTAATTTTGGACTCTAATTGCTGTCACTTGGGATTCAGTAAAAAATACTACTCAAATAACTTTTAGACATTTTTAATTAATCATTTTTGCTTATTTTTCATTTCAAATTTAAAAATTTGTTAAACTTTTTTATATATAAAGTTTATTCAAACATTTTTATTATTCACAAATAATGTATAGCTTGTAATGTGATATTTCTATTGAATTTTTCATGAAATGAAAATTGCTATGATGAATTATTAGAAATGAATTTTTAAAAGATGCATACGTATATACTGAAAGCACACGACCATTTCAATTTTGATGAAAACAATCTTGTGCACCATGTTGTAATTGAAATCTCATGTTTCTTCATCGTAGTTGATATGATGTTTTGGTGATGCACATTTTTTTTTTTCTTCATTTTTTTTTCTTTATCGTCCTCAAGATATTCTGAAACCCGTTCACATCACGTTTTCAAAGTGCAATCAAATTACATACACACATATGTACTATGTACAATGTACATATATATAACCAGCTTCACTGTATACTTGAATGTTTCACTAAAATCATTTGAGCTACTGTTCCAGGATCTTTCTAAGCCGATTACCTTTTCAAATATTGAGACGTGCCTGTTCAACAAAACCACGGACCTTTCAACCATCCAAAGCTTTTCATTTTTTTTTTTTGTTTTCTCGATATTTTCCATCAGCAAACATTTTTTGTTTTTAAAATTTATTTCTCACATATCACTTGAAACGATTTTTAATTTAAAAAAAAAAAAAAAACACTTTTTCTTCTCTTTTACTTAAAGACTTAAAGTTTAAATAAATAAAATTGATTAATTTTGATACTAAATTTATTAACATTATTCTAATTGACAATGCACTGTTTATTTTATTCAAAAATCAACAATAAAACAATTTCATCATCACAATTTTCAGCAAAGTCATATTCAAACAATGGATTTTGTGTTTATTAAATTTAACAATGTCAATAAACAAAGTTTATCCATTGTTGATTAAATTGAAAATGACAACAGTGATTGTTGATCTAAATATTTGATAATTTATAACTTTATATAAATAAAAGTATATCAAGCCACAATACCCATCGATAGCTTGTATATATACAAATCGATAGAATTTTTTAGAGATAATAAAATTGATTGGTATATATAATAGTAGACAAACGTAATTACGCGGAATAACCACGTGTACAAAACCACGACAAACTTGACTCTACGCAAAATAGAATACAGATAGATGCTTTAAAAAAATTAAAGAGCAACAGAGAGGGCCAATTTAAAAATTAAAAAAAAAAAATAGTAAAAAGTACGTGTGTGGTTAATACATCGAATCTGGCCACAACATATATTATATGTATATAGACTTTCACCGTAAGCTGTAAAAGCTCCACGACATAACGAGTACAACACCACAATACCACTCTATTTTTGTTATATTTTATTATATATATATACATATACGTGTGTGTATGTGTTTACCAACAATTTTGAAAATAGATAAAAATATATTTTCCACGTGTACATAATTTAAATTTAACAAGCGAATACCACAAAAATAAAATTTTAATATACAACTTAAACTTGTTATAAAATAAATATATTATGTATATATTTATTCAATTAATAATAAACTGTAAATTTATTTATCAAATTTATTAATAATTGAATTATAAAAATTAATTTTTCAATAACAAAATAATTAATTTTCTTTTATGCTGTTAAATTTTTAATTAATAAATATCCATTGAATATTAAATTTATTTAAACAGTCGTTAAAATATTTTTGATAACAAAACACTAATATTGTAGTATAGAAAAATAATAAAACTTGTCATCGCATTAATGTCAAATTTGATGATCAGACAATTTAATTTAACATGAATAAATATATATGTATATATATTTTTTGAATATTTAATTGAATTGTTGAATGCAAATTAATGTAAAATGAATATTTCAAGATTGAATATTATAAATATAAAAATGAGAAAAATAATTTTACTCGGGAGTCAGTAATGAGGTCGGACCGCCCTGGTATAAATGTCAGGACAACGAGAAAAATAAAATAAAATAAAATAAATATGCGTGTTGCTCCTGAATAATATTCAGTTTTTGTTGAATCGTATATTTTTGTTTATGCTAAAATCTTGGAAGCATTTAAATCGTTGACAGTTGTAAATTGTTATTCTGCTTTTTGCTTCAGAAAAACATTAAATAAACTACCTGCATGCAGTATCTGTTGCCCCATTATTTTTTAATCTATTTTATATTGTTGTTGTTGAAGATGAGACTTAATTAACAAATGATTAAATGAAAATATATGCAAAAAAAAAAAAAAAAAAGAAAAACAAATAACAATGCTTGAATTTTTATTAATAGGCATTTAAAAAAAAAATAAATTAAACAGTCAAAATGAAAGTCGATATACTTGAAGAGACAGAAATGAAATGAAAAAAAAAATATATATAAAATAAATATATACAAATGTGAATTTAGCGAATTGTATCTGTAGAGCTTCCAGCTTGGGTTGAGCAAAGTTTATCGTTTTGTCTTGTCTTGCCTTTATTTTTATTTTTTATTTTTTTTATTTTACAGTTTTGCACATTGTGTGCATCGGGCTGGGACAAAGAAAACTTTCAACAATATAAAAAAAAAACAAAAACATACACTAAAAAATATCAAGAGAGAGGTACATATCTTGCTACTGGTCTTATCCAAGTATTTTCGATCTTTTAATTCCACCTAGATATAAATACAAAAAATAAAATATTATATATTATACTTTTAACTATATTTATTCATGTTTTTTTTTTATCCAAAGTAAAGCTTTACAAATACAAAATGAAAATAAGAATAAAAAAATTAATCAATGAAAGTATAGAAAGATATAAATAAATAAAATGATTTAAAAATTAAAATACACATGATATAGTTTGATAATAAATTGATAAAAGTATCTCATTTATGTCACATTAATAAAGCATTGAAAAACATTTATTAAATATATATCATATGCGAAAAATTATAAAATTAAATAATCTCATGTTTTTTTTTTTTTTTTTTTTCGTTAAACATATATAATACAGGTATTTATTTGAATTTATTTTTTTCTTTGAAGTTGCGACCGAAGCAGACATTTTTCGTTGGAGATATATACAGATATATACACACACATATATGATTTTGAAGTTTTCAGAATTTGAGTAGTGTGTGTTTCGATAAATTCAAATACTTTTGTGTTGTATTCCGACGTCACGCGATTTAAAATGAACGACGATAAGAATGATGACGAAGAAGCGGCTGGACTTGAAAGAAAAAATAAGACGAAGAACGTGAAAAAAAAAAGTTGAAGGATTAAAGAAGCAAATGATGTTGAAGCGCAAGAAGTTGTAGATAAAGGTGGAGAAGTAAATATAAAAAATATAAATTAAAGTAAAGCTTCTTTTTTTCAAATATGCAATCACAAAAAAAAATCAAATAAATAAAAAGAAATTTTCGCATTTCAAAAAGAGTTTTTTTTTTTGCTTTTTTTTTTGTTTTAAAAATTCTTTTCATCTTATTGGCTATAAAATCGAAACCAAATAAAGTAGGGGTATATAAGTAAAAAAAAAGAAGCCACAAATTTTCTTTCAGCTGAGGCGTCTTGGGAATTTTATTTTTTTATTCATACTTCTCACTCTGTTGGCTTCTTTTTTTTTTTTTTTTTTTTTTTGCATTTATATTTATACCCTGGATATTTCACTCTCTTATTTTTTTTTATAATTTATTTAGTTTTATTAAACTTTAACGCCAGCGATATACCTGCAAACAATCACAATAATGTTTAGTCAACTTAAAATAAACTGCAGTTTTCACTGTCTCGATTTTGTGTTTACACATGAATTTTGAATATTGCCGTTATACTATATAGTATATACAGCACATCAGACGAGTATATAAATGGACAGAGTACACCTTGAATTTCATTGTCAAATAAATTTTAATTCCCTATACAATAAATTTTTTTATTTCATCCTCGTTTTATTTAAATACTTTTCATTTTATTTTTTTTATTTCTTTCGAGTTCATTCTTTGGAGTCCTTTGGTACCCATTGTTCTGAAAATTTATATAATTTTTGTTTTTTTGTTTTATTATATGTGGGACTGTTGGGAAATAAAAGAAATAAGATTATGGCAAAGATTGTTGATGATGAGGGTGTAGGCAATTGATGACAACCGGAAGGGACTCGTGTGGTTCTCGTTGTTGTCTCTCCAGTATATGGGATGATTTTAGCGCCACGTGCAATTCATTCAATATATAATACACAAGTGAGAAACGGAAAATGCGTGCAATGAAAAATCAAACCCCCCTCTGTTGTCGTATTGTCAAAAAAGTTTTTCTTTTTCGCTCAGCAAGTAGATGAGGGGATTGTGCAAACGACGATAAAAAAAAAAAAAAAAAAAAATACTTGGTACGATATTCGCATGCAATTTTCGAGGATATAAATAACAAGCAACGATGTGTACATGTATATGTGTGCAGTTGGTGATACTGGTGGTGGTGATGCTGCTGCTTTTGCTATGAATGGGATAAAGAAAATGAGAAAGAGAATTGTAGACTTGCTTGTGGTCTTGTTGAGTTTTTAAAAAGAGGGTTGAAAATGAATGAAGATGGAAAAACAGAGATGAGATGGTGGTTGTTTTATTCGTTATTCGCCCTTTTGCAAGAGTGCGTCGCGTTCTTTAATGCTTTCCGCTTGTCGGATGAATTATTATTTCAATACTTGTATTTTTCATTTTACTGTCGTTATATTCAAAGTTTAGTTTAAATAAATTTTATTTTTTTATTTTTATTATAAAATTGAGTTTATTATTTTATTATTTCTGAAGATTAAATTTTGTAAAAATGTGGTTAATGTAATTTATTATTTGGCCTTGGTATACAGTATTTCCGGTCGACATTATACTTGATGGATAAATTGAAAATCAGAGAGAAAAATTCATAGAGTATACTAGTGAGATTATTTGCAAAACTGTAAAAAATAATAATAAACTTTCGAAAATAAAAAATCAAGAGAGAAGAGAAGAGAATAAAAAAGGGATGTTAAATAAGAAAACTGGGTGATCAATCTCGTACAACCTATGCTTCGACACTGAATCCACTTTATTCTTTTTCAGTGCACGACTAGACCAACCAACCAACCAACCAACCAACCTTTTATTTTTCTTTTCTTCTTGCCACTTTAACCCTCCTAGCAATCTCTCCCTAAACCACTTCTTTTTCCTGCTCATTCCGTTGACTTGATCTAATGTACATATATATATTCAAGTGAATGCGTTTTAAATTCATGCGCAAATAAATTTTCTACGGGTTTTCAACTCTCGTAAGAAAAAAAAGTGATGGAAATGGTATTTTAAAAAAGTTAAAGAAAAATAAATTTAAAACTCAAATAAACAAATAAATAAAATTTTCAATGTCTGACCATTTACGGAGCTTAACTACTGAAAACTTTTTATTTTTATTTTTATTTTTTTTCAAAAATTTCATATTTTTTTTAAATTATAATAATCGATTATTTTAATTATCATTTTATGAAAAATAGTTTAAAGATTAATAGCAAGAATACTGAGCTGCTGATAATGTCTACGTAAGTTCCGGCGAGTCTCTTTCATTCTCAGTGTAAGTAGTTCACCTTGATAGCCCTGGCGCTCTGACCATACATACGTACATTTACATCGACATGCAGGCATGCATATATATATATATACAGTTAGAAATTCTTGTTTTATTAGTGTGCAAAATTGCTCTTCTTGCTCACCTGCTCATTTCGTTTCTTGTTTTCCATCTCGCTCTATATATATATTTTTTTTTTTTTCTTTTTCTTATTTCAACTTTTTTTGTGTACTTGAAAGTTGGATATATATATATAATACCACGTTGTGTGTTGCTCTCTCGTCTTGCTTATGACCTGAGGGCATTCCGCGTACCTGTCCCGCCCATTTGTAGCGCCCATGTCTGGGACCGCCAGTCGCCTCTGGTGCTTACATGAAAACTTCGTCAATATGGACCATTCATTCTGAAAAAAAAAATTCATTTTTATAATAATAACAACAATATATATTTATAAATAATATCATTTTATATTTTTTTTATCGCTTGATAATTTTTTAATTTACAAAGATATTATATTTTGAAAATATCTTGTGTACATTTATTTTGACATTTATTTTTCTTTTATTTTTATCTACATGTACAGTGAGTGGATATTGTTGAATTATATTTTCTTGGTTTTTTCTTGAAAAGATGATCGTAAAACTTGAGGATTTCTCACAGTCCCTATGGTATTCAGAGCAATGAAATATATGTATGTCTGAGTCTCAAGTTATTGGAACTATAATTTCATTTCCATGCATCGTTGGAATCATATAATATAAAATTTAATGCTATATTGTATTGAAATAACTTGACTATAAATTTATTTATTATAAAACAATTAATGTATATGTGTATATGATTTTTTTGAATTTATTATATTTATAATCAAATAAATGCAATGAATTTTCAAGTCACAATTTGACCAACTGCAGTGTGTAGGCTAATTAATTCTTGGCCCTGATCAAGGTTGGATAGCAAATTATACAGGTGAAAGCCCTCAAGATGAATTTTTGTCTCGAATCAATTCCTCTTGTATTATTATTTTATTTTATTTCTATTATTATTATTATTATTATTATTATTAAATGCATATAATATTCCTTTGACTTATTCATGCATGGATATAAAAATTCTTGGCATTTTGTAATTAAAAAAATATTCAGTCAACGATAATTGACAAAAATTAATCGTATACAAAAAAAAAAAAAAGAGAAATATTTTAATATTAAATTTTTATTTTTTTTTATTAATAATATTAATTATTCAATGCACACTTATAATAATAATAATAATAATTTTTGTCATGAAGAAAAAAAAAAATAATTCTTGATTAAAAAAGTAAATTTATTTCATTCAATATCAATTAAATTTGAATGAATAAAAAAAATAAATAAAAACTTAATTCAATTATATAAAAGAAATAATCAATTTTTTTTTTCTGATAATAAAATTATTTTATGATTTATATAATATGTAAATGTGTCAAATAAAAATCAAATTTTTTTATCAACTAATTTATGGGCTAAAAAATATTGCAATATGTGTCACAATAAAAGTAAATTACAATTAACATCGAGTCGAGTCATTCGACAATATTGATTATGAATCGAGAAAATTGAAAATATATTTTTAAAAACTACAATCATATATACCGTCATCAATAAATTTTCATTAGGTTGCATTATAAAAAAATCATAAAATAATTCTCCTCAATATATTATATGAATTTAAAAATACAATATTTTAAAAAATATAATATATTTTGACTTTTATATAATATTTATATACTCAATACATAATGTATATATATATGATAAAAAAAATAAAAAAATATATATAACAATTCCCAAGTGCATCATCTAACATGAAACGATTTTTTCAAACAGAAATACAAGTGTGTGTGTGTCGTCGTCGTCGTATTGCAACTTGTGCAATTCAAGAGACAAAAAAAAATACATATTATATATGTATCTACAAAAGAAATAATAATAAAAAAATAATAAAAAATAAGCTTGTCACCGCAGTAGCCAAAAGATTCCCTCCTCTTATTATTCGGACAGAAGATTTAAACGTGGTTCACTGCGCGCATGAATTATCCTCAAAAATTGAAGTTACCACGAGAAGAGAGAGAGGAGAAAAAGAAAAAGAAGAGGACCCTCAAGAGACACTCATGCACTCATACACTCATACGTGCATACATGTATTTTTTATATATTAAATACACATGTATAAATAAAATTATATATGTGATCCAGACGCCTCTTTTCCATGTGCACATGCATGTGGTATTTTCATTTTATCTTTTTATACTACCTTATCCACCCACCCACCCACTCACTCACTCTCTTTTACCTTTGTCTCATTTTTTTTTTATTTAAACTTTTGTTTCAACGCAATGTATTTTCTCAGTTAAACCATTGAAATTGTTCTTCTTAAACATTGTACTGCACACACATGTCCAAGACTCCTTACTTTGAATTCCTTTCGTCTTTAAATTTGTGGATTATAATACATGCGTATTCAGTAGCAGCAACAACAACCAACGACGAGGATATACATTGACCATTCGTTTTATTGAATTTTAACTGTGTCTGATCCTCATTTCATTCTGTATATTTTTTTTTTTTTATTTGTCTTCCTTCGCATATGTCAAACTTGAATTATTTTTTATTTTTATCATATATTAAAATATATCTGTATTTATATATTTTATGGTAAATTTTAGAATATTAAATTTAGAGTAAAAAAAAAGTCATATCATACAATTTAGTTTTAATTTAGGCTTGAATTTAGTAGATGGAAAAGCTTGTGTGTGTGTGTGGAAAGTCTAGTATGAAAGTTACGCCCATACCTTGTTTCATGCAGTGATAAAGCAAATAAAGCCACGACGTGGCACAATAAACTGCCAACCAAAATCGTGTGATTTAAATAAATTTACATCCGTTTGTACGCGCAGAATAAATTTCACTTTGCTTTTTGGGACGCACATTTTACCATTCAGCCATTTTTTTTTTTTTTTTATTTTCTAGTTAAACTATTGCATTTTATATATAAATAATCATGGTTTTAGTGTTTTCAACTTAACACTATACTAACTCTCCTTCTCTCCCTCATTCCTGATGAATATGTAATGAATTAATTTTATAATATAAATATAAATTCACAATTATATTTTATAGTTTTTTTTTATGTTTATATTAACGAGTAAAAAGTTTAAATAAATAAGATTTAAAAATATTGTCAAAGGATTACACAGTAAAATTACTCTGATGAATAAAGAATTAAATTTAAATACTTTTGTCATTCATTACGAGATTTTAACAATTCCAACGAGTCCTCAATTATTTTAATTAATATATTTTCAGTATAAAAAAAAAGATTTAAAAAAATAATAATTACACTTTTCTACTTTTTTCTTTTTTAATTTCACTCTGTATATATATATACATACAATTGACAATAAAAATACTTGTTTAGATATTATTTGATAAAGATATTTATTTGCGTTTATTTATTTATTATTTTCAGATAAAGTCACTACAATAGAGAGCTCAAATGATATACGATGCGCAGACGCCAAATTGTTTACTGTATAACAAGGGTTAAAACAAGGTTTATATAAACATATTATTATAGATGCGCATGTATGTGCAAATAGTTGGCATTGGCACATCCGGTAGTGTAATAAACTCGATAATAACATCGAGCCATGGATATTTAGTGCTTGTCGTAAATCTTGAAGCAAATCGACGCCACCGTTTCGTCGTCGTACCTTATATACAATAAAAAAAATATCCTCTCTCTTTCTCTTTCTCTTTTTGATACTACATATGCATCTTTTTATCTTTTTAGTTATTTACATTTTGTTTTTTGATTTTTTAACGTGGGCATTGGCATTTGCACAGTGGCTCTTCTCGTGTTACATATGTACATGCTATATCTGCGATTGCAATACCACCATACAACGCGTATTTATATATTTTTTATACGACATGTATATAAATAAAAAGTAAATATAAAAAATATATTCGGGCTTGTGAAGTCGTGAAGAAATACAATACGTCGTATCGTTATTTTTTGTGACAATGATGTATATGAAAATTTTAATACTTTTTATTTTTTATTATTATTTTTACAAAGCTTCTGAATATTTATTTTATGCGGTGTTGATGTCTCTGATATATTTTTTTTTGTACTATTATATTTAATTATAATATGAAAATGTCAATTTATAAATATAGGTATACCTATATACGAAAGAATTAATTTTAAAAATAAAAAAAAAAGTGTGTATTTTTTTATACATGTATATAATGTTGGAATGCAGGAATTGCGATCGACACGTCTTTGATGATTTTTTTTTATTTTGTTAATTTTTTTTCGTGGGTGTACAGATAAATTGATTTGTGGTTGAATCGACGATACCATATCCCAGGATAAAAGAACCCGCGCGAGTGCGCCCCACTGGCTTCAACTCTTTGCCTCCCACATATACATCCGTGACTTGAAGCCTTTTTATCTTTTTTTTTTGTTTTTATCTGTAATTTTTATTTTCAATTTTATTGCAGTTTATTTATTTTCTTATTGCAATAATGTTTCATTTATTTTATTTATCAATTTATAATATATATATGAGAAATAAAATCAAATATAAAATAATAAAAACAAGAGCAAGTAGCATCAGTCAGTGATTAATCATACAATGAAGTACGCGAGAAATAACTGTTATCATTTTATATTTTTTTGTTTTTTTTTAACAACATGTTCAATATCATAGCCAGCAAATCAGCAAATTCTCCGTTTTTGATGTCTCTTGTATTTATCTTACACGAAATTTATTATAGCCAACACACACTGTCTTGCAACTTTAAGATTGTGACTTTTTCGTGGATACATATACCCCATGACCAATACCGATGAAATACATTGATCGATTACGCACAAAACCTGATTTATATTCTTTAACGATGACAGCTAAAATGCTTGGAATTTAGTGAAAATTCCTCACGTCTTAAGAAATGTCGATTCTTTGATACAATTTATTATGTTTTATTTTTCCTCCTCTCTCTCTCTCTCTCTCTTTCCATTGATAATTATTAACGATATCATTTATTATATTCAGTAGCAATATTTAATTATACTCTATATACATAAATAATCGCAAGTAAATTAACATGTATATATATATATATCATAATTTATTTGAAATATATATAAACATATCTCCAACTTTGGCACGATTTAAATTGCAGCATTGTGTGTCTCGGGACATATAGGTATATATCGACAAATCGCCTGTATAGTCTTTATTCGAGGACGCTCGTTTTCTCAAAGGTACAGTGGCTGATCCGATCTTTCTCGTGGTCACGATCGTTATGGCTCTATCCGATGGTCTCGCCAATCGCAAATATTTAAACGGCCTCTATATATAAAAAATAAAAAATAAAAAATAAAGTCTCCATAATTTATTTAAATTAATTTTTTTTATTTCTTTTACATATATACACTTGTATCAATTTATTTATATTTTTCATTTATTAATATCAAAGTGGGCACCCAACAAAGTAACATTGTATTAAAAATTCAACCAAATGTTTCCCGCAGTGAAAAATATATATATGATTTTTCGAATTTTTTTTCCACCATCAAATTGAGCTTTTTTTTTTTTTGTTTTGCTTTTTTTTGCACAACGTGAATCAATGCTGCAAGAGAGAGAAAACAAAATTTTAATATATGACTGTCTTGGTTTTTTTAAATGTGTACTATGCTTTTTAATATTAATTTTTTATTTATTTATTTTTTAAAAAATATTTATGTACGCATGTTTGTGTATTTGTTGATGATATTAAAAATAAATTTTCAGTGGTCCCGTACTGTTTGCGTGTTAAATACCAGTTATCTTATGAATATTTTAATATTTAGTCATAATGAAAACTGGTCGCGTGCTTCTCAAATCTCAACTTTAGTTTCAAAAAATATTTGCAATTGTTGATACACCCGCAATTAATCAATCAGTCAATTAATATGATATTGTGAATATTAATTTATTTGTGATATTATTTGTTTGTTAATTTTTTTTGTATTGTTTATTTAACGTAAAAATTTTTCGGACGACAATAACTTGGACCCAACAAAAACAGACAAGCCAAAAAATCTGGTAGTAAATTTACATGTTAACATATCAGAAATAATCCTGATAAAATATGTAAATAGAATGACATTGATGATCTATATAAATATTACCAAGTGTAGACTGTAGACTTGATTTATTAGTTAAAGGTCAAGTAATATGGCAAAAACGTAAAATCACTAGAATAAAGTGGGATAAATATATATGAAATTATGAACTCACAAATAGCAAGGGACATGATTGTCCACACAAATTATCATACATATTTTATGTTTTTCCAAGTTGTGTCGTGCTCAATTATAAGACAAATAAAAAAGGGACATTCTCTACACTAACGAATTTAGAACTTTCAAATTTTTCATGATGGACATACAGCAAATCACCTGCCCAAGTGGAGAAAATATATATATAATTCAAATATATAAATGTAAATTTATTTTATATTTTGAAAAAATATTAACTAAATTTGAAGTATGTCCAAATTTTTTTTTTGCAAAGTCAATAAAAAAAAAAAATTAATTTGGATATACTTTAAATTTAGTTTATATTTTTTCGAAATATAAAATAAATTTACTTTAACTGATTTTCCTTTAAAATTTAATTTATGACATTGCAAAAAAATCGCGCTATTAATATTAATTATTTTATATTGTTAAAAGATTCACTAATTATATTTTTAAGAATCTATTTTGCCAAAAACAAGGTTATCAGGGAAGAAAAAAAAGCGCAGTGACATGGGTACCTTCAGGAAAATCCTAGATCGTGGCAGCATCCTCCAGACGGTCGTCAACCAAATCGAGTGCTTTTGTGCAGCTTCTCATATCAATATAAATAATATAAATATAAATAATGTAAAAAATTATTTTTCAACTTTTCATATTTTCATATATATATATTTTTTAAAAACACACAGTAAATTTCTCTGTAACACTAGTACTAGTAGCGTCGTTAAATAAAAAATATATAAATAAATATACAAAAATATTATCATGAATTGAAATAAAACAAAAACTCTTTAAGGTATATATTTATTTAAATATTACTTTGAAAAATTAATTATTTGCGCAAGATCAATATTAATTATTCAAATCAAAGACGAAGAGTGATTCAGTGATTCAATGATTGAGTATATATATTTCACCAAAATTTAGTTCTAAATACCTTTTGAATAAATTTGATTAGTAACACAGAAAGTGGTTCTTGTTGATGGAAAATCGAACGTCGTGGTATCGATAATCCATCGTCAAGAGAGCTCAAATAAACCGCACAGTACGTTTATTTCTTGCTTGTTAAAGGAGGAAGCTTTTCTCTTAATTACCAGACAATGCTGTTGATGGTGTTGTTCTGCTTGAATCATTCTAAACTTTAAACTATATATATACAATACAATACATATATAATGAACAATTGAATAATGCTATATATATATATATATAGTTGAAGACAGTAAATTTGTCGGTGACGTCTTTGATGGACAAATTACTCTGAGAAGTAAAGACACACTTTTAACAAAGAAAATGTCTGCAAGTATTAAATTGTTCAAAGGGTTCATCTCACTCAGCTAGATTGGATTTTAAAACCATAATTTTAAAAAATTAAAAAAAAATAAAAAGCAAACATTTTAAACAAAAAATAAAGAATATAAAAAAATCGAATAAAAGCGGTGGCAGCAGCAGCAGCAGCAGTAGGAGCATTATTCAGAATGAAGAAAAAAAAAAAAAATTTACGTTTAAAATTACGTTGAATCGATCGTACCTAATTTCGTGAGAGCTGTACAAAAGTTTTCGGCATCAACTCACTCACATATACATACATGTGTGTTATTACAAAATTGTACAAAATGCCTTGGTCCCCTCCTCTCACTTCCCCCAACAGTCTCTTACTTACTCTCATCGTTTGAAGCCCCTTTAGCTTTTTAAGAAATATTTAAGTACAAAGTAAGGTGTGGTGTGTATATTGTTGTTGTTGTTGTTTAAATTTTCAACGTAAAAGAGTAAAAAAGGCCCTCTTCTTTCTCTGTGTGCGTGTGTGTGTATGCCTTTGTTTGGTGTTATAATGAATTCAGCAATTTTTTTTGAGGGTGGTAGTTTCCTGTCTTGACACCCAATGGTGGTGCTAGTAGATTAGACTATTGCTCTTTATAATTTTTTTTTTTTTTTTGCATCTTTATCTTTCTTTCTCAATTTTTTATTCTTTTGTACAATAGAACATATTTTTCATACTTGGTATGTAGAATAAAGCGTCAATGCTGTGCAAAAAAAAAAAAAAAAATATGCAAGAAAAAGCAGTGAAAAAAATAAAAAAAAATTATCAGTTTTATATAGAAATTGATGGTTTTGTCTCTGTCTGAAGGTACGACAAAAGGTTGCAACAATTTATGGACTAACGCTACCTATTGTGTGAGTAAATTTTAACTTTTTCACAGTGTCGTGCATGTACACAGTGAGCAGTGAGTGAAGGTGAATTGGATTACATATTTTATCCAAGTTTTTCATATATCTTTTGTTGTAATTTTCATGGTTTTTATTGTTTTTCAAATATTATGATATATATTGAAAAATCACTGATTTGTTATCACTATACTCATAATTTCAATCTAATAAATTTTCATGATATTATTTATAAGAAATTAATTGCGAATAAATGGAAAATGCATTATGCCTCAAGATGCATGCATGAATGTACGTGAATTATTTGTAAAAAGCTTTCATTGTAATGAGCAACCGTCAACAAAATAATGTTATTGCTCTTGATGAAAATAATATATTGTACAGAGATAAACAAAATGTACATGTATCTATATTGATGTAACTGTATATATATATATTTATTTATATTTGTTTTAAATTATACAATTTGTACAAGTCTCTTGTCTGTGTAATACATGTGTATTTTATATTATGTAATATTATTTTATTTTTTTTAATGTACAATTACTTTTTTACTAATGATCATCTATATACTAACTTTTTATATTTTTTTTTTCGGTTATAATTTAATTTTTTTTTATTTATTTGACAGTTGTGTGAAGATGTTGAGCTGTATAATTTGTTTGCTAGTCATGTCATACTCACCTTGGTATACTTTCAACTAATTTAAACTAATAGACAATTAATAACATAAAAAAAAGTAATAAAAATAATAAAAATAATAAAAATATGAGCTTGAGCACACACAATGGTAACTGTAAAAAAAGTTAAGAATTATTTTTTTCTTTTATTTTTTATTTTGATTAAATCAAATAATTCACTGGAAAACAAAATGAAATTTCCGTTTGATACTTTGTTATTATGTTAGGCCGTCAAGCGAGGTTTAATTAAAATATAAAAAAATAATAATTTTATAAATTTATTTTAGAAAATAATCACAACATTTTTGCAAGAAAATTATACAGGGGACAATTGTTTTTTTTCATCAAGACATTTTTTATAACACTCAAGATATATTTATGATAAAAAGTAATAAAAATCATGGCTGTCGAGTTTTGTGATTATCTTTTTCTCACACATTATATACATATTAAAATTTGAAGCCATTGAATTTTAGCAAATACGCGCGACTCAAGGTTCTCATATTAATTAAATATCACAAAAGCACAATTGGATTTGTTTTTTTTTTTTTTTTTTCAAATTTAGTTATATATTTTTTTCTATTCTTTATTTTGTTGTAGAGAAAATTTTTTTGTCAGTTGTTCTGACCATGAAGTTGTTATCTGAATCCCCCCACGAGACACAACCATTCAATTACAATAATAACGTCGCTGGACACAATGAGCGCCATTCTTGAAAGGCTTATAAAGCAGGTGAGTGGCTTTCTTTGCACTCTCTCGTATAAAAAAATATAAAATAAAACCAATGAAAAAGAGAGAAATATAAGCCGAAAGAGTGTGAATAACTGGCGCGTTGGGTTATAGTAAGAGTTTGGATGGCGTGGGTAAGAAATGCCCTAGAGGGTAAGATGAAAAGACGATTGTTGAGGGAGCCCAAAAAGATCCAAAGAGAGACAGAGAGATATATAGTAAAAAAAATAAAAAAATCTGATGAATATATATAAGGAAAGAAACTTGAAGAAGCAAACGAAATGTATAAAGTTCGATGAGGTCTTTCGTATCATAAGATACGAGCCATTGGATGACAAAAGCAAAAGACGAAAAGAATTAGCCCAAAGTAAGAGATAAAAAAAAAAAAAAAAAAAAAAAAAAAAAAGAATAAAGGCATATGAAGCGTCGAAGATGAATAAGAAGATGAAGCGTCGAAATAAAAGAAATAAAAGAAATAAAAAGTCAAGAATCGATAGCCTCAAAATGATTATATATATAATGATAATATATACTTCTGTCACTGACAGATAAATGCATTTCTCATTTTTTTTCATCATAATGCCACTTGCATCGATGCAAGAAATAATTCTTTGAAATAGTTTATTTTATTTTTCAAATAAATCATTGTCTATTGTCAATGTCAGCCAAAAAAATATGTCAAAATATTATATTATATTCATTTATATTATTATTTTTTAAACAAAAAAAAAAAAAAACGTTGTCATTATTATATCATTGATAATTTGATTAATAAATTTCATTTCCCTCTTTTTTTTTTTTTTTTTCTTACTGCCTGTCTTGCTGCAGACTGCAGTGTGTTGATAAACACGATTACAAAAAACGGTCAAGTGATCCTGAATGCCCACGCGCAGCATGGCTTAATTTTTTTTTGTCTTAATCTCATTTCTTTTATACATACTCTCTTTATCTTTGTCTCGTTGAGTCTTTTTGAAATCGCCCACCTCATGCCAAACGAAAAAAATAAAAGAGTTTTAAAAAATTGTCAATGTGGTGTAATTGACTCGGAGAAGGATTTCAATCTATATATAAATATAAACATTTAATTTTATTTTTTTATTTTAGTATACTTACTGAGTTGGCAAAAATCGATGAGACACATCCGGTTTTGTTTAATCGGTAGAGTCAATATACAATGTATTTATTTATTTATTTATTTATTTATTTATTTATTTATTTATTTATTTATTTATTTATACTTGGACAAACTACTGTTACGATTGAGATAATGAGAATGTGTTTGTTTATTTTGTAAAACAAATACAATACTTACCACCTACTTTTTCAAAATGAGAATAAAAATAAATAGAAATGAGGTCAAATATACAGTATATATATACCTTATTTTCTATAAAAGCTCAATTTTCGTGATGTCTATTTAAACTTGTAAAAGAAAAGAATAAAAAAAACAATTCAAAAGTATATAGTTTTTTTAAATTTTCATTTGCCAAATGATCTTGAAAAAAAAAAATTAAACTGCATAAATGTTTTTTTTAACCAAGCTTAGATAATTGATAATACAAATTTTTTTTTGTCATTTTAAAAATTGCAAGTAAGAATTGAAAATATTGTTTTACATCATGACATCCAACTGGTCTGACTATTTATTGATGTCACCCTGGTTTTTTTTTTTTTTTTTTTTTTTTTNTTTTTTTTTTTTTTTTTATTTATTTCCCTCAACATCAACACTATCTGGCAAACAACTATTAGCCTAATTGATTCGCTGGCACGATAAGTCAGCCAATAATTTCATGCAACACTTATAACCTCGCAAGCAACAAATTTACCTTCATATACATATACATATATATGCAAAGTGAGTTTATATTTCCGTGGGAAATTCAATCAGATTACATAAAAAAATTGCAAGAAAAAAAATTTAATATATATAAATACATACAACTATATATATATTTATTAAGTTAAGTAAAATATGAATAATAAAAAAAAATTAAAAATTCCACTTTTTTACGTAGAGTTTCAAAGATGTTACTTTGTCGTTTTTTTATGATGATTACTTTGGATATATAATAACTGTTAAAAAGTCATATTTACTTTTTGTTATTTTTATTTTTTAAATATTTTAAATGCATCGGTATGGTTTTGAACTTTATCTCAAAATGAATGATAATATTTAAATTGTAGAAAAACCAAAAGTTATATAAATGTGTGTGTAAATTATCTTATTGATATAATTATAATATTATTAATTTCCAGTAAAATATACTTGAAGAAAAATTATGAAATTAAAATATTTAATCAATGAGAGTAAAACTTTTCTTGGATTTTATTTTATTTTTTTTTCTTCTAATTTATAATCAATAGTTAATTAATCTTGAATTTTAATTATTTATACAAAATAAATAACACGTTGTTATTTTTTAATTAAATAATAATTTAACCACAATTTGACTCACCCTGTGTTAATGCTTGTGCATATGGATTTTACAATACAATTTGTCCACTCCGGGTGTTTCATATAATATCCCTGAACACGGATGTGTCGAGTCATCGTTGGTAATGGCCTTTCCCCCCCCCCTCTCCCTTTACACATACACATACACATACACAATATACATGTGTGTCTTGCAATAATACACCTATACAATATACAGCAAGCTCATTCTAATATCCGCCACTTATATGAGCTAATTATGTCAATTCACAAAAGAACCAACTCAATTCTTTTTTTTTTTTTTCCTACTTTTTAAAACATGTACTTATTATATATTAAAATACCAAGTTTCACATTGCAATGGAGTTCTATATATATATAAATTCCAACAATTGATTTTATCATTTGAGAAATATAAAAAAAAGATGATAAATAATATATAATATTTTATTCGATAAGAGTATATTATTTAACTCATTTAAATTTTTTATAGTAAGTCAAAAAAAATTAATTTTAAATATTTTCTTTTTGGAGCAATCAATTAAATATAAATAGAGCAATTTTATTTTGAATATCCAACAGAGACTATGATTTTTTTGTCGCTAAATAAATAAATAAATAAATAAATAAATAAATAATAGTATAGTTGCAGATTAAAAATATATTGACAAATGAAATCAAATGCGGATATTGAGATTTAATGGTATATATAGTTTTAATTGTTGTGATAATTTGACATGTAAACATGTGTGATGTCGTGTCACTTGGCTTTTAATCCTCTTCAATCCAAGCCGAGCCCTATTATCTTTTTTTTTTTTATTTTTTATTTTTAATGATTCAGTCTATTTGCTCCTTTCTTCAATGTTACGGATTTTCTCTCATGACCCAACTAAAACTCGGCTGTGCTGATACTGGAAAGAGTTATCGCTATCCAACGTTTACTCAAGCCCATTTCTATGGATTATGTCAATGAATGCGATAAACACACACACATATACATTTACAAATACAAACACAATGACATATAGTTAAAGAAAGTAAACACATTTATTGAAAGACACAGATGTTTTAGTCGAGTGAGAAATGAACCTTTTCTCTTTNACGCTTGCAAACTTCTTTCACTCATTTTCTTTTTTTTTTTTTTTTTTATTTTTTTATTTCACATTTCATATATATATCTATACTAACAATTCCAATAACAATTGAATTTTCTCTTTTTTTTTATTTCTATCAATTAATTGATGATGGTATTGGGGACAATTCAGAACGTGATTATTCAATTAATTTTTTTTTTGCCTCTTTTATTTTTTTCTTCGGTCCAAAGCTTTTAGCTTTAATTATAATCTAAAAAAAAAATATATATCTATATGTACATGTATATAGATAATTAATTTTTCTTTTATTATTTTTTTTTATTGAATTTTTCATTGTAAATTTTTTATATTATTTTTATTTTATACTCTCGAGTTAAGATGTGATGAGCGTTTTGACAAAAATCTTTTATGGACTTTCACCTCACATCTAATCTCGAGAATAGCTGACGTTTTTGACATAACCGAAAGAAAAAAAAATAAAAAAAACAACGGACATATCCCTGAAAGCTAAAAAGCCCCGGCGGATTTTGCTCGTTTGATCAGTACACACACACACCGCCCACCATTATGTCTATGGCTATGGCTATACATATATATATTAAAGTCCCGAGAGTTCGTTTCGTGCCAATCGATTTTTCTTTTGCGAAATGTGCACCTCACCACTTTATTCTTTACTATTTATTCTATATTTTATTTTATTTTATTTTTTTATTCTTTGCTTTTTAAAAGAATTTTCGTTTTTATATATATATATTTTTACTACTTTTCTCATATATTTCTCTCGTCGTTGCGGTACGCGATGTATACACACGCGTCCACTCGAGAGGCAATTTCATTTTGCAACGTAAACTTCTCTAGCAATTTAGACGAGGGATGAAAACATTTTTGACGTACTACTCTCTATCTACTCTAATTTTCATTTCATTTTCACCTCAACTATATACAATCATTATATATATATGTATGTGCATTTTTCTTTTTCAATTTATATATATATAAAATTTAATTTCCAAATGTACGAAAAAAAAATGAAATATATTTACAAACCACAGAAATGGATAATTTGATTAAATATTTTTTTTTTCAAAATTCAATTAATATTAATTTAAAAAAATCATAAATAAATAAATAAATAAATAAATAAAACGTGCGTTGATAATTTATGTCATGTTATATGGAGGGCGCACATGAATAAAATAATAATAAAAAAAAAATAAAATAAAATAAAGCGCACATGCACGCGCGAGCGCAAAAGTCAGTGAAGCGAAGCGATTACTTAGTAATTTTGGCCACACCGTTATCTGTAAACCCGATCGTGACTATCCAGCATGTATTTGGCAATCCAATAACGGCCCTTTTTATTTATTTTTATTTTATTTTTTTTTTCAACTGCATAGCCCTTTCGATATATGCATATGTATATTTATAGATACACTCACACACAAGAGCCTGCACCATACATTACTAATTTTTCATTCTTCTTTTTTTTTCCTTTTTATTTTCTTATACACTGCATGTATACAATGCAACAATAAAAAAAAAAAAAAAAATATAAATAAATCATATTACACGGGAGGTGGATGAGAGAGAGAGAGAGGGGGAGTCAATTTAAAATATGTTTAAAGCATTTGATTAGCGGTAAAGCAATTGTGTGACTACCACTGGATCAACTCGCTCTCAACAACAATGGAATGACACACAAATATTACTCGCGACCACTGACAATGAGGTGAGGTCTGCGGTTGTAAATATAAAAAGAGGAAAAAAAAAAATAAATAATATATTTATTTATTTTTTTTTATTTTTCGAAAAATACAATACTACAGTGCAACGATAAAAAGTGAAAACGGTGACTAAAAGAAGTAAGGAGAATTTTGAAAAATAAAAAAAAAAAAAAAGGTTGTATATGTCCGCATGCCTTTTGAACGAAGAAATTGTATATATATTTATATTTGTGGGGTTGGAAATTTGCTTGAAAGCGCATATGGTTCCAAGGAATCTTATTCTCGAGTGAGTTTGTTGGACCGCAATTACCACGCGGCAAACTTTACGATCTTTGAATGAAAGCCCACAGCCCATTAATAGCAAACTCCGGTCATTGAACGTATTTATATTATATATATATTTGCAATTGCAAGCATTATATAGACCAACCAAAGATTTTCTCTTTTTTATATACCTATATGTATATGCAAAAATAGCACATATTTATATGCCGTATATATACACTTGACAATCATAAATTTAAAAAGTACAATTTGTTCTTCACGTTCTGTCTCGTTTATATATACTTTGAATTATTATCAATTAAAATACACAATTATAATTAGAAATATTTTTTAAATTCATGCTCAAATTAATTGTATGAAATTTATGATAATATTCATTTGATTTTTTTTCCATTTTAACAATAAAATAAATTTTATCTGGTAAATATTTGAATAAGTATATTTAATCATTAAATAAAAACCTCAAGCAAGCAAAACCAACAAATTAAACATATACGTGTAAATTTTATTTTTCATATTTCGAATACCTAATCTTTTGAATTATTGACACAACATATATGGAAATTTATAATTTTTTAAGTTTAATTTTGTCACAAGATTTTAGAAGCCAAGGCTATAAAATAATTTATTTGTTAAACAGTTTCAAAAACTCCAATGATTTTTAGTAAAATTATAATTATAAAAGATGACAACTTGCTTTGTTCTCGTTATTTTCTTAATAAAATTCTTAATCTTACAATTGTAGATTTAATCCAGTGAACTTTTGTATAAACATCAGTAAAAATAACGCTGTTTGGTTTATCTGGTAAATATAACGAGACTAATCCAACAATTGTTCGGCCTTGAAATAATGGATTACCACTGTCACCCTTTGAAAAAAATAAATAAAATAAATATATGCATGTATATAAAATTAAAGAAATAAATAAATTAATAAAATCTTACCTCAGATATTCCTGTATAATCATATTCTGCCAAAGCACACTTTTGTTCATCATGATCAAAATTAAAACTCTGAAAAATCTCTTCACATTTTTTTGCAGATTGAACCATCATCAGAATAATATTCAAGTTTTTTGTATTATGCCAACCAATAACCGACAGTGCAGTTGCACGATGAACCCATGAAGTTGGCAAATAAACCTTCATTCTATCAGTATAATATGAAATTGATTTTTCTAGCTGCAAAAATAATTTACGCATCATTTGCAAATACCAACACAAACAACACCTGCAACTATTCAATGATAACTTACTTTTAGCAAAGCCACATCATTTTTCCATGAATCTTGAGGGTTAAATTGATGATGAATTAAAACGTAACTCACTGAATAAATCATATTGTTATTATATTCATCATAAATGTCGGAGGTACCATCCGTTATGACGACTTTGATATTTGCTGGAAATACCATTGGTGATGTTTCTAGTACAAGACAACTTGCAGCAGTCAATATCATATTTTTTGATACAATACTTCCACCACAATAATGGCTTTCTAAATATTGAATTGATACTAAATATGGATGAACACTTTTCACAGCAACTGCTCTTCCACCATATATTTTACTTGAAATTTTACCATGGCAATCTGTTTTTTTTTTTTGAAATAACAAATGATTAATAAAAAAAAAAAAATTAATATTTTATAATAATTATAAATATATATACTTACTGCAAATGCTAATAATTATTATCCATACTATCATCCTCAACATGATTATTAATTTTTAAATTGTTTTACCTTTGAGAATTGAATTAATACTCGACTTGATTTCATTCGTGTTTTATATCTACTGAAAAAATATTGAAATTTATCATATGTCAAATATTTATTTTACCCGGATGAAATAGATAAGAGGTACATATTAATTTTTATTTTAGATTTTTAGTCGTATATATGTTAGTCTATTTTTTTTATCATACATAATAATAATAATAATAATCATAATAATGTATCCATTAATTTTTAAATAATACCAATAAGAGTAATGAGTTTTGAGGATAAAAAAAATTGTATATATATACAATATATAAACCGGTTCAATCTTCAAGTCAATGTATATATATTTCATATGTAATTTAACAATCTTTATACTGTTGAAACAAAATTCTCTTATTTTGGTATGTATATATTTAAAAAAATTGATGGCATGTATTGAACTGTGGCAAACAACTGCAGGATTTTTAAGTTTCACACCCGGACGTGCACGCGATTATATTTTATAAATTTTGTTTTTACCAATGAGACACGAGATATAACTTGGGAGGTTGTATAGTTGCTTGTATGAGTGACCACCATGATGTAATTTTTTTTTTAAATTATCTTTCAAATTAACCACAAAATCCCATAAACATTGACAACTAACCCTGCGAATTCTTCGCATCATTATAACTGAATATATATATATTTTTTTTATTTTTTTCATCCATCCTCTCTTTTTTATATATATGTACAAAACCACAAAATGTTGTTATATATATTTAAATTTATTGAAGAACTTTGAATTTCGAAGAATAAAAACCTCCATAAATAATAAATATCACTCGCATTTTATTTTTTTCAATATTTTTTTCACACCAATTCCATTATTAAATAATTTAATTATTTATTTTCATTTTTTTCTACATAAATATATATATTGAAGAATTAAATTAAATTAAATGAGTAATAAAAATTAATTTGACAGTGACGAAAATCAAAAATTGATAAATCCAATCAATTTATTATTATTATTATTATTATTATTATTATTGTGTTTGTCTTTGTAATAAATTTTATGCTATTGAATTAATAAATATTTTAAAAATGAAAAACCATTTTATATTTATTTAATAATTTCAATATATTTCTATAAAAATCCTTTTAACAAATTAATTACTTGATAAAATAACGAGTTTAAATATAATTACTTAAAATGAACAAAATAAATATGTCACATATGCGCTTGTTTTAAAATAACTTTGGTATTTTCCAAAAAAATAAATAAATAAAGTGTATTAAATCATAATTAAGAAGAAGCTGAGCTGAATGCAACGATGTTATTTCATTTTACGACGAGTAACTATAATATATGCCCACTGTTTAATGTTTATATATATATATAAGCTTGTCCACTGCGTCACTTTTTTTCTTTTTCCTAATTTTCATTATTTCTCCTGCTTTTTCCATATTTTTTTTTTTTTTTTATTATTATTCGCCACAAATTTTTCATCTTTTTTTTTTTCATACAATAAATCACTTCCGCAACTTTGCCATTATTTATATACACACACTGAAAAAATTCATGTCTGTCTCAACGGGGGTGCCATATTCACCCTCTATTATTTTTTCAACATATTTTTTTTTATTATTTCTAGATATTTGTATTTGAATATGATTTTTAAATATTTTTTTGTTAAGTGAAAGAAGAAAAATAATATTGATAACTGATAAAGAGCATACGCTTGGATGAAGATATTGGAAATAAATTATCTATATGTGTGATGACTCTTTTGAAGCAGATAGATAAAGAAAGAAAAAAAAACACACACACACACAAATACATTTGTTTTTTTTTATTATATCTATTTTTTTGTTTAAAGATTAAAAAAAAAAGAGGGAGTCGTGTGATAGTAAAAGATAATGTATATCGTTTGAATATTAGACCAAAGGACAGAGCTTAATGTCATCAGACCAAATAAAATGAATGAGAAAAAATAAAAAAATGAAAAAATGAAAAAATATAAGCCAGAAATAGATATGTATATAAAATGCAACTTGAATGGTGCAAAATGTTATGTCTCGACCACAGTCGCACTGAGACTATGAAGCCACAAATTTGATTTTTCTTCTTGGTCTCGCATAACTCGGTTATAAACTCTGTCTTGGAATTTTTTTTATTTTTTATTTTATTATTTTAGTTGTTCTATATTATCCTCATTTTTTTTTTGTCCACCTAACAAATGTCACAGCTGTGTTAAAAATTACATTTTATTATTATTTTCATTATTTTTCTTTGAATTGTATATATAAATTTATAATTAATCCATTTACGATTATAAAAGTCTATTATTTTCTCATAATATTTCTCTTTTCTACTATTCTAGCTCAACATGTATCCTGCAGTTTGTTGATGCCAGAAAAACGAAAACTAAATTTACAAACAAACGAAAACTCGATTTAGACTTCCATACATCATCGGGCCAAGGTACAAGTATTATTTTTTTTATACCACCAACATTTTCCTTGAGTTTCTCTTGTATCACCCTCTTTTATTTCAACCCCCATTCCAAAATCTACTTTACGTACAAGTTACCACGTTGAAAATTCATGGTAAAAGTCGAACGTTCTAAAATCACGACGACACAATGTATATCCCATTTTTCTATTTTCTTTAGCACACAGTGAACCGTAGTGTTGCAAGAAAATGTATATGTATATAGCTAGATATTTTGATGATATATGTATGCTATATACACAGTTGAAAAGCATTTCTCAGTTCTTTTTTATTTCATTTTTTGTTAGCAGTTTGTATTTGTGTTTATTTGTGTTGAAAGAAAAGCAGATGGAAATATCTAATTTTTTATTTTTTATTTATTTTATCTGTATATATCTGTATTGACTGAAAAGTTTTTGATAAATCAAAACCACCACAACTTTATTATCTATTTTTGGTACCAAGTTATTTTATCGAAAGAATAAAATTCAAGGAGCCGGCTATATAGTCTATTTATTTTTGCATTTGTTGAAGAAAAGTTTAATCTTGACTTGAAAATTTCTTAATTTAATGCATTTATTTTATTTTATTTTCTATTAACATTTAATTTAAAGTAAACTGCAGCTTGTGTATAAGGTGAAAAAATAAAAAATATATACAAGAGATTAATTTTATATATATTATATAAAAACTATGATGAATTGGAGATTAACGTGCTCGTGTGACTATACATGATTTTAACTTAGGTTTTTTTTATTTTCATATTATAATAAAAATAAATTTTTATTTCTCAATATATATATTTTCTTAATTTTTATTATATATATATTATATAGTGTGCAGGCAAAGGCAAAGATAACATAATTACCAATGCATGTATAGTATTATAGTAGCTCTAAAATCAAAAATAAATAAAATATAAAAAATAACGTGTCCCCTCAATCACGAAAAATAAAATAAAATATTAGCTTGATACAAAATGTCCTTTATCATTATACTAAATATACAGTAAAACAATATTCCAAGAACTATTTTATATATGCAACGCGATACAGCTGACAGTAATTAACGACGACGAATTTTTAAGCTTTTTATTTTATCATCTTAAATATATCTTTAGGTTTATTTTTATTATTCTCGATAATTGTGTATTGTAATAAATAAATAAATAAATAAATAAATAAATGAATATGAGCTTTAAAAAGTGATAATATTTTTGGCAAAGATATAGAAATAAACTTTGGTTTAAAAAAGTGATTGTGCCTTGAAAATTGATAATATATCATTTGATTTTTGCAAGGGGGATATTTGTATGTAGTCTTTTACGCTTATTGAGGTTTAGCCGCTAAAGTGTGTGCAGCTTGCAGAGCATCAGATATATATATATATTTTTTTTGTATGGCAATGTATGTATGGCAATGAAAAAAAAAAAAAAAAAAGTAAGAAAGAGTTGCAAGCAAGGTGGGATACCGGTCTTCTTTTAATTTATTTTATTTTTTTATCCGTCGGTTTTAATGCCCGGTTTATAAATACAACCGGCTTGAAGCACGCGATCGCGACAATTTGATATTTGCTCTCTTTTTTATTTATTTTTAAATGTAAATTTATATATTATTATTTTTTGAAAATTTTTATCTATTGTTAATATATATTTATTTATAATTTTTTCATACCTTTTATTGTTGGAGAATTTTCATAACTTTCATGTCATATCATATCAGATATACATATATAGGAAAATTAAATTTCTCATTTGATTTTATTCATTCATTTATTTATTGTTACATTTGATCATCGTCTTATTCTTTTTTTGCCTGTCAAATCGATATACAGGTTTGATTCATATCCGGATTATGAACATTAACTTACACCTGGGGTCTCGGTCAAAATATTAAGTCAAATATACAACTTGAGCTGGCTGATTTTTTTATTTTTTATTTTTTACTTTATGCTGCGCTTATGATTATTATTATTATTATCATTTTTTTTAACCCAGCGAGTGGGCCTAATTACTGGCAACTCCGATTGTGTGGGATTTTGAATTTTTTTAAATTAATTGACTATATACAACTTGCTAATTTTTTATTTTTTTTTAACCTTTTTTTAATTACGAAATACAAATTTATATAATTCAAACGTAAATTAGAAAAAATCATAATAATATTTCTGGCAATTTGTAGTTTTTTTTTTCATAAAATTTTTAATTATTATTTATTTTTTCTTTAATTTCAATTAAAAAAATAAACTTGAATCATGCAGTTATTTAATCGAATGTTATAATAAAATAATATATATATAAAAGGCGAGAAAATAAGGATGGAGCCTTGGAGAAGATTTCATCTGGACAGCAGCCAGAACAACACACGCAACAGCTTCTTTGGTCACTTAATGTGTAGCATAATAGTATATCCGTTCAAAAGTAATTATATCCATCTGAAATAATTATGAGTCTGATGGGAATACAGAGTAGAAATGAAAATTGTTGCAATTCGACAAGGCCAACAATTAGCTATCTCTTTTTTTTTTTTTTTNTTTTTTTTTTTTTTTTTTCTCTTTCAATGTGTGTCTGCATAAATAAATAAATAAATGAATGTGTGTTGGTTAAGTCTCTCGATGTTTTTTGCCATATAATATATATATAGGTATATTTAATACGTGCGAGTGGAACGTGAGAAAATTAAAGTGGGCTTATTTAGAGAAATCTATACTTACATTTACATTCAGCTGCAAGGCAAATTAAGCAAACAAAATCACCATTCAAAAGAAATGTAATCATTGATAATTTCAAAAAATAATAAAAACAAATGATTGTTGTAATAAAATAATACATCATGCTAATGTTTAATTTTTTTTTTTTTTATTAATTTATAAATTTATTTTATCTCTCTTGGGAAAATTCATTTTTATTTCTTTATCACATTTAAATTTTATTTTATTAATTTTTTTTATTTTCTAAAACTGGTTTTATGCTGGTTAAGTGTGAATACATGTGTTATGTATATATTATATATCTTTCCAAAAAGCAAAACTTGAGTTACGCTCGCGAATAACGAGTTTAGTCTCAGAGAGCTTAAACGAAAAGTACTTTGAAAAGCTCAACTTGAATTTATAGATCTTGGAGTTTGGATAAGCAAAGGGAAACAGAGTTATATATTTTTTTGCTTGGATTAGACAATAGTAGTAGTGGTTGTTGGTGATGATGGTGACGATGGTGATGAGAGAAAAAAAATAAAATATATATACATCCACAGTATTAGTGTGTAATACAGAAGATGGGAAAATGTTTTGGTTAAGAAAAGAGATCGTCTTGTAATCGCCTTTGCTTCACTTGAAATATATATTTTCAACAAGATGTTTTTCATCATGAATATACAATTTTATATAAAATTCACTAAGCTGTTATTGTTTTTTTTTTTTACTCAATAAAAAATAAATAATAAAAAGCTGTGTTATTCTTTACATTTAACAAGAATGATATACATTTAAATTCAACCCTTTGACATAAAAAGTTTTACTATTTTTTTCTTCAAAAGTGCCACAAGCTATAACAATAATAATAATAATAATAATAAAAATTTAACTGGAAATTATTCTCATCATTTCCTTAATTTTTAGCTTGTTTTAACGAGTTTAATTAATTAAATCTTCATCAAATAATTTTCACACTGGTAGAAAATAAAAGTAAATTAACTTGTGTGCAGTGTATTTTATATTTTTTTAATAATAATATTAACAACATTAATTTTTTCTTTTATTTTAATATGATTTTTTAAAACTTTTATAAAAATTGCTTCGCATTTATAAAATTTTAAATATTTAAATTTCAAAATCACAAGAGTTACATTGTTATATTACAGTTTAACATCAAGTGTCAAATTAAAAAATAGACTAAACCAGTCAATTTTTGTGAAAAAACAACCATTTTTTTTTTTTTTTTGACCCGATGTGCTCTCATGAAACTTTTTTTTTGTCCAACAAACTTTGTAATAATTTTTCATAAAATTTTATGGTCATGTAGGTCATCCATGTACCAGTAAAAATAACAATAAAAAAATTTTCAATTAAAACTTTCCATGTGCCATAAATATTTTATCTATTTATGTGAAAAAAAATTATTTAAAACAATCTTCATTAAAATCATTCTCATTAAATAAATTAAAACAATAAAAATATCATTTTTTTTTCTTTTATTTTTTTCGTCGATTCAATGGTATTTTGTGTAATTGTATGTAACACAACGTGTTTCAAGCGCATCACAAACTCTGTATACATATATATAATTTAACATAAAAATAAAAATAATGCATACCTCAGAGCAACATGAGGATACTGCTGCAAAAATAAAATAAAATAAGAAAGGCAAGGGAAGGGAAGGGAAGGGATTGCGAGTCTGCATCAAAAGTAAGAAACAAGTATACAACAACCTTCATACTAAAACGAGCTTCAAGCTCTCCATACGACAGTTCAACGAGTGTGTCTTCCGAGGTTGGATCGCGCACCAACACAAAACCACACACACACATATATACACCGGTCAATTCACTCGTGTCTTATCAGATTACATTACGACCGGAAGTTTCCAAGTGCAATTCCCCAAGTAAACTTATTATATTTAAAATGAAAAAATAATAATCGTCATAAGATATAGGTATATATTTTTTTTCATTTTTATTTTTACATTCATCGTGAAAGCAAGATGCTGTTTATCAGCCGGCAGACATCTGATGGTGAAAGTGTTTATACCTGTCGTGTTACTTGATATACCTGATGAAGGATTGAAAAGAAAAAAAAAATCAATAAATTATTTGGATTATTATTATTGATTTTATATATAAATATATTTTTTTCCACAAATTAATATTACTGTGATGTTAATAAATTTGTTTTTTAATTTATTTTTTGGCTGATTGAAAGTGATGATATGTCTATAGATACATCAATAACTAATTGATATTTTTATTATATACATATATATTTGAATTAATAAATTAATATAAATTAATTAATTTGTGTTTATGAAAATTGATATACAAAATTGACATGTTTCCAATGACATATCAATAGTGAATACATGTGTCTATTGGATGTATGTGTATTATTATTATGTGTGTGTGTGTGTGTGTGTGTGATACTGTGCAGTATATATACAAAAATCAATAATTATTATTGATATTACATATTATATTTTTGTGGTTGTTTGTGTAATTATAAATAAAGTGAGTCAAGTTGAACAAGAGAACTCGGAGTAAATTATTTCACTATACGTCTATAATCACACGACAAGCAATTATTATTATACAAAACGATCAACAAATTTTGATTAATTACTTGCGATAAATATATGTGATATTTTTTTTATATATGTGAAAAAAAATAATGATAAGTTTCACAACGACAACCTTATAATTTATATATCAGTGGAATTTTTGTATTCGCATTTGTTTTTTTCTGTTTTTTCGTGTTTTTAAATTGTGTTGCTTATGGTGGTATGTGTGTATGTGCAGTTTTGTGTCATCAGATAATCATTTGTTAGTCATTAAAATTTCAATGCTCGCTTTCATGGGATTATGTATTTTGAGGTGAATGTGAAGTGACAGCTGTGACACACCGTGCCACTTGATGCCACGGTGTACATGATTTTTTTTTTTTTTTTTCAAATGCATTTTTGAAGGAATTAACTATTTATTATTTTTAGAGTCATCTTAAAAGTTAAAAAAATTATTAAACTGTGTACACGCAAAGATATTTTGACATTTGGAAAATAATAATAAAAGTATTTGCAGTATTTGCAGAGTTTGAATTTGCTGATTATTTGGTAAGTTAAATTTATTCACCTGAAATAACAAATTTATCAAATGCAATCAGAGCGCATATTTTAAAACTTTAAAAAAATAAATAAAATAAGTATAAGCAAAAATTTTGAAACACATATGAAAAAAAAAAAAAATTGCTTTGATATGCGTGATGATTCGTGACGAAGAAAAAAATGAAAAAAATAATATTATACATGTTCATTCAGGTGGTTATAAAAAAATGAATAAACTGGTTCTCTCGTCAGCCAACGTCTTCGTCATCGTCACCGTCGTCAAACCAACCTGATCATCAAATTTTTATTCATTTTTATTATTATTTGATGATTCCTTGTCGTGTTTTATACGCTATCATACATGTGTTTCTATTTTTCTTTTATTTTTTTATTTTTTCCTCTTGCGATCAGTTATTTTTTGTTTATTTTTTAATTCGAATTTATTTAAGTCAAACTAAAGCCACCGCGGCTCTCTCGACAATATCGCATCGAAAAATCTGTGTCAAACGACATGTTGATGTTTTGCACGCGGATCTCTTTTCTCGCGACTCAACATATGTATACATATATGTACCATCATCAGCCCAGTTATATTTTATTTTTTATTTTTATATTCACCTTTTTTTTGTTGTATCAACCTACCTTTTTCATGGGATTGCTGGTGTGTGTGTGTGTGTTGGGCATTATTATAGTGTCAGATTTCGACTTTAATATATCCTGAGAATAAACGTGCTAAAAACATGATGATGATGATGAGTGACATACTCTTTCAAATATTTTCTTCATGTTGCAGATGATACTATATGGGGTTTTTTGTTTTTTGTTTTTTTTCTAAAAACAACAAGAAAAAAAATGCAAGTGCTGATACATATATAGTTTGAATTTAAAATACTCCGATTACATTTTTGCATTGTTTTATGGAAAAAATAAAAATAAAAAGATAAATAGAAACCAGGTTAATCTTGGAATTATAACAATAAAAATATCATGCTGTTTTTTTTATTATTTAAATGAAATATAACAATAAATAAAAATAAATATTCGCAAAGAAGGCAAATACAACTCACACGTGTTTTAAGATCGTATAAAAAAAAAAATAAAATAAAATAAACGCGTGGGTCAGTAGCTATCGCGTTCCCAGATTCAAGATATGAAATATAATTTTATTATGACGTGAAACCGTCTTGGATATATATGCTATCCTTGAATCGCCATGATTGTTTTTTTTTTTTTTTTNTTTTTTTTTTTTTTTTTTTCTTGTCTTTATATATATTTTATCAATCCCCCGCAGTGCTTGGACCACAAAATGAGACTCCAGGACTATTTGGAGGGCCCCTTGCCGAGACAAGAAATACTTATTTTACTTTAGAAAAGTTTTATCGTGTTGCTTTAATGAGGCAATCATTGGACAAACATAATCATCATAATTTGCAAAAAAATATTTTATACATTTAAATAGAAATTATATTTGTGTATATATTATAAAAAAAGAAAAAAAAAAAAGCATTCCAATTATACATACGAATTATTTATTATTCATTTATATTTTTTTTTTTTATTATTTAGTGGAATTTTTTGCCTCTTTTTTTTTGTTTCAACTTTTTTGATTGAGCACCAGTTTTATTAGTCACCAGTTATTTCCATTGATTAAACATTTTTTAAATTTTTATGTCTGTAGAATCTCAATTATAACAACGGATTAAAAATTGCATATAGTTGCCGGTAATCGACAAATGTAAAAAAAAGAGGGAAATTAAACACTGGCTATTGTAGTTACATTTGATTTTAATATTTTCATTTTGAAATATCCAGAAAAACTCGGAAAAAGCAAGATAATATAATTATTTTTTAATTTTTCCATTTTCAACAATTTCTTGCTATTATTATTTTTCAACCAACTTGATAAATTCTTTCATCAAAAAGTATAGATCAAAGAACGAAAAAATAAAAAAATAATAAAATAATAAAATTCCAATATAGCCACATATAAAAATGTCGATAACTACCATCAAAACTTAGAATATTGATTTAAAAACTTTTAAATAAAATTATGAAAAAAATTCAAACAATTTTCCACTAACTTTTATACAAAAAAAAAAAATAAAAAAATAAACTTGATATATTTTCTGTTAACATTCTCACCTGTTTTTTTTTTTTTTCCCATAATAATACAATTAAAATATTAGAGTTTCCACAAAGTTGTGCTCCAAATGTATATAGCACATCTATTACAAGTGAATTAGTCACGAGTATTCTTAAAAGTAGAAAATGCACGAGGCATCGTCGTGTAACATACATTCATAGATATATAGCTAAAAGCCCATTAGCAACACATGCTACTCATCCTTCTATCGCAAAACTTGAAATAACTTTGAGTACACAGAAGGTTAAACCCTGCACATACACTTGTCTCTCTTTCTCTCTTATCTTTTTGCAAACTATATACATATATATATAAACTGCGTGAAATTTATGTTGTGAGTAAACGAGTAGTGAGGTAAAATTTTTAACGTGATTACACACTCATCATTTTATTTTATTTCATTTTTGACAAGCAAACTATATTCATATACATATGTACATGAACGCAAATCAACACGACACCGGCATTTTGCCAACCTATAAATGCGTATGTAATATAATAATATAATAATATATACAGACAACAACATATATATATATCCACGCATAATATCTAACACACTGCAACTAGTATAAATAATCAAAAGTTGACACTTTATGTACTTGAATGTTGATCTTTTAACGACCACCACCAGGCATCATAATAAAAGATGATAATGTTTTCAATGCAATGCCAATGAATCCAATGTGATATTAATTTTATTTAGATATTTTATATTAGAGATGAGGTCACGAGTCATTTTAGTACGTTAATAATGCCAACTTGTGCATATTTAATTTATTTATTAACCAATGCGATTCTGATTATATTGAGTATGGCTTAATTTAGATTTTAGAATATCGAGCTTGACTCATCATTCTGTGAAATTTGTCGTATTTTTGGTTTATAAATTTAAAATGAAATAATTTATGACGACAAAAGGATATCTATTTTAAAGAATACTGTATGAATAAATAATAATGTTATTTTTGTTTTTTTTTTAAAGAAAAAACAATTATAATTTTCCTAGAATAATTATAAATTGATGAAATTTTATTCATCAGTCACACAGCTACTTGAAAATAGATTGTTTATATTTAAAAAAAGTATTAATAATATAATTAAATTGTCTGTACAACTTGCGGTTGGAAACAAAAAAATTAAATATAAAATTTGACATTAGGGAAAAAAAGAATAAATGTATGCACGTACACATGACAAACTTTGTCTGGGGTCTCATCGTTATCGTTAATAATATATTCATTTGGCTGCTGAATAAAATTCTGCTTGGTAGGCCATTATCATTATACCTTTCCCTATTTATTTAATTTCCTTTTTTTCCTTACTTTTTTTTGTCATTATTATAGTCCTTGATTTTCTTGGTCTTCTCCCTATTTTAACTGTAGACGAAAAGATTTACGCCCACATTAGACTGGCCTGTCAATATTCTCATGTACAAATCCCAACGAGACTAACTTGAAATCATGGGGACGCTCATTATTGCCAATATATATATATTTTTTCCATGATTACGAAAATATATTCAACGAGCCGGCAAAAAGATAAGATCACAATTTTCTTTTATATATGAATATAAACTTTTTATTTTTTTTATTTTTATATTGTCTTTATATGTATATAAAGTTAAATTTTATTTCAAATATAAAATATGCAAAAATAATACTTGGAAAATTACAAATCTTTTGTGTGTCTGGCTTTTAAATACTTTTTCCCTTTTTTTTTTTTTTTTTTCTTCTTATATAATATACATGTAATAAATTATTTTTAAAATTAAAGTTTTTTTGGAATTCTCAATTTAAAAAAATCTCCAAGTTTTAGAAGAACTTTTAAAGTTTATTTTTTTTTTTTTATTTAAAATGTTTTAACTTTAAAAACAAAAATTGGAATTTTATGACAACATACATGTATAACAAGGTCATACAGACACATGCTATCACCTTTACCTTGCGCGCCTTGAGTAAGTAGCATTTTCATTATGTTACGACAGTCATGTACATCCACCCGCTGAGTCTTGTATATACTAATTTTTTTTTCTCTCAAACATTAGGTTGTTTTTTTTTTTTGCAGGATGATGCTCGACGGCGCCTCAGAGCATATAATCATGTATATAGAAAATAATTATATTCACTATGACCAACGTAATTTAATGATGATAATAAACTTTTACTGATAATACTCGTTCCATCAAATAAATTAATATTCACAATATCATATTAATTGACTCGCGGGTGTATCAACAATTGCACAAATAATATTTGAAACGGTATATTTTATTTATAACGGTGCAGCAATGCAATTCTTCTTTCGACTTTGAAAAATAATGTTGATTATTCTTCTTCCTTAATTATATTTAATTTTTTTTATATTTTATGTATATAGTCAAGATATAATGATGATAATATATTTCCATTTTAATTTCATTGTTTACTATTTAAAATAAAAAATAAAAAATAAAATATTGAAGATGTTTAAAATTTATTCGTGGGGTGTATATACATATTAAAAGGTTTTAAAGAAAAAAATTGATGTCTGCTTTATTTGAATTGCATATAATCGCGTATATGTATTTGATGAAAAAAATCAGGAGAAGAATTTTCGATTACAATATAATATAAACACATACACACACACTATTGACAAAACCGTTTTTCCCGCATGCAAAATTCATGAATTTTATCCTCTTGACAATGTAAAGCAGCACAATATAATTTTTCCTTTTCACTATATATTATATATCTCTTACTCTATTCAAAAATATTAACATGAGATGATGGTATTCAAAAATCACCCTCCAACCAACTAATTTAATTTTTTTTTTTCGTTTTATTTGAAATATCTATCGTAAAAGAATTTTAAGTTCAATCAATCTTGGCCTAATTCCCCAAGTGCATAATTTATCTACCCTTCTCAGAATGTGATTTTTAATTTTTTTATTTTCAAGTGAAAAATCTTACTGGCAAGACCTTCTTTTCCTCAAGATATATATATACATATATTTGACTAAGGGTGGGTGATAAAAATAAAAAAAAAAAAAAGATTGAGTGAGTGAGTGAGGAAAGAGGTAAAGAAAAACAAAAGCACCTACCTAATCTTGAAGGAATAATGGGTCTCGTAATTAAAAGTTGAATGGGGTTGAGCAGAAAAAAGACCAAGACCAAGACCAAGAAGAAAATGAAGAAAGAAAATACGATGGTAAAAGGAAGGAAGGAAGGAAAATAGTGGTAGTGGTAGTGGTGGTTGTGAAAAAATAAAAAAGGGCAAGATATCTTGGTGTAGGAGACAATGCATTACTTGGGCTCCACGGAAGAACTATTCAACCCCCTTTAACTCATCCTTCCTCTTCAAGCCTGACTCTCCTCTATGTACTTCCATTACTTTTTGGATAACCATCCCTCTTTGTGTCTCACATTTGCCTGGTGAAAGTGCAAGACTTGCCTCTTTCTCTTTTTTTTTTTTCAGCTTTTTTCTTCTTCATGTAGAATCGATCGACACTCGTTGTCTTCTATCTTTTATCCATTTTTTTTTCTTTTTATCAGTGTCCTCTCTCAACAAGAATACTCCAACCTAAATTTTTCTTTTTTTTCATTTTCTTCCTCATTCTTAGACTTTAATTTTCCTAAAAGGTATGCCCTCGAAAAACTAGTACATGCAATACATCATGATGAGACAAGAAATTCAAATTGACGAAATTCTTTTTTCTTTTTATCATTATTATTATTATTATTATTGTTGTTATTATGCACGTTATTTTTTATTTTATTTTTTTTTTTTTTGCATTTTAATCTTACCATTATAGTCTCATGTATGCATCAAGTATTTTTAAAAATTTATTTTAATTCAAAAAAAATGTAGATTAAAAAGAATTGCGATGTTCATTTAAAATCACATTGAATGACCATTGAGTAATTCATCCATGCACATAATTAATAAGTTTATTATATTTCAAACAATATAAATATATATTGAAATTACTTTTTATTGAAAATTATGATTTTTTTTGTTTATATTATATTCATCGGCTTCTTGAATGGAATACATATATATGAATCATTAATCGCGCCAAAGAGCTTAATCGTTTAGTGTGTCTGCAGACGGTATTATCGATCTATCAACATGTATAGACACAATAGCAACTATAAAATGAAAAACTTGAAACATGTATTAATGTATATATGGTATATTGAATTTTTTATAAATATATAAAATTGAGGCTTTGATTCGATGGTGGTGGTATATTGTTGGCAATCGTTGCGGACAAACGAGTCATTCATCCATTGGCAAGCCCCTATCACATAAGTGAAGGATGAAGGCGTGCAGAACGATCACGGGATGATCGTCTTATCAGAGATTAACAATGGATTACCCTGATAATTTTTATTATCCAATTTGTAAATTAACTGAAACATATTAATAAATAAACAAGTTAATTAATTAATAAATTATATTATTTAAAATAAAAAATAAACAATTAAATGTTACTCACCAAATTATAATATTTATTTTTTTTTTTTTTAAATTTAAATTTTAAACAACTGCAGCAACAGCAACTTGTACTGAACGAGTAAAATTTAATGGTTTTGAAACTAAATATTTATGTGTTTTATCAGTTCTATACACTCCTAAACGAAATATATTAGATCCCCCATTGATATCTCTATTAAATGTAATTTTACAATGACTACAATACTGGTATCGATGGGGGGATTTACTTGTTACACATGGATTGTTGCATTTATTACATAAAATTGTTGTTCTAAATTCATCAACAATTATCAATTTAATTTTTTTATTTTCTTGTAATTTTTTTTTTAACAATGATGATGGTGCTGATGGATAGCCTCGCATATATTTTGATATTTGAAATTGACCACCACAAATCAATGTTTTTTTTTCTAATTGACTTGTTTTTTTTCCATCATATGTACCATGTTCCAAGTAATTTACTTCTTTTGATACTGCTTCATTTGTTCTTATATATTTATCAAATTGAAGTCTTACATATCGTCGTGAACTGTATACAGGCTCTTCTAGCTTCATACATGTCAGATGATATTTTGCTGATAAGACATAATTGTCTGGTTTATTTATAACAAAATTTTCCAGTAATGTTTTTTTTCTTATCATTTGTCTTGAATTTTTTTTTAGTTTACTTGGTTCAAGTGGTTCAATTGGTGGAGCTGGTTCAATTGGTGCAGTTGGTTCAGCTGATTCACTTGGTACAACATTATTATTTTTTTTGTTTTTTAACAACTGCTTGCATTTTTTCCAATTTCTTGTTTTACCATCATCATCATCATCATCATGTTTTGTATTATTTTCAATTTTTTGTTGTTTAAGTTGTTTTCGTTCTTTTTTTGTTTTTCTTTTTTGAATATATTCAGCTTCAATTTCACCAACAATATTTTCAAATTCTTGTTTTTTAATTTCTACAAACTGATTATAAACTTGCTTTTTTTCTTCTTCAACATTTTTAATTAATTTTTTAATAACAAATTGACGTGTATAATGACCAGATTTATGAAGCAAAGCTTTACTTGTTAACAAATAACGTTCTTCTTTATCTTTGTTACCTATATCATTTAGTGATTGGACAATTACACCACCTAGTATATTTTTATTCCCTGGGTCTAGTCCAATACCTCTATCATATTCTTTATCAGATATTCGATTAGAATTATCATCATTATCATCAATAATATTATTGTTATTATTAATATTATTATTATTATCATCATCATTCTCATCAATATCTGTGTAATTATATAAAACATTAATATCGTCATAGTCTTCTTCATCACTTGAAATGTTTTCATCAGTAGAACTAGTAGTAGTAGTAGAAGAAGTAACAGCAGCAGCACCAACAGTTGTTTTCAATTTTTTTTTTGATAAATTATTATCATTATCATTATTATTAATTATTTCTTTCATCAGATGAATTGTAACAGTCACACCATTCGTACTGATTGTAAAATTAAATTTTTTTTTAATTAATTTTTTTTTTATCTTGAAACATTGCTTCCAAATGAATTTTTGCATATGATAATAATTATTATTGAACATCTTTTTTTGTTGACTCCAGTCTCTGACCAATTTTTGATTTTTATTTCCAAAAACTTTAATTGCTAACTGCCACACAGAACTGGTACTATACATGAAATGCTTTAAGCCTGGTTTGTAAATTGGTGTTAATGGAAAGTTCATGAGGTCGATGTTGGATAATTTCTTGAAAAATCCCATAAACTTCCACCATTTGTATTTTATTTCAGTGAAATTTAAATTTAAATCATTAAATATGTCCATTATTTTATTATCTTTATCTTTTGGTTTGATATTTTTGTAAAATAAGTTGTCCAACATTTTTTTTCTTTTTCTTCTGTTATATATTTTACCAACTATCTTTAAATATTTACCAATTCTAACTCGACAATTTACTATGATATTATTCATGAAATTTGTTTCAAAATTAATTAAATTCATTGATATTAAATTGGTTCTTAAATCTCCACAATATCCTTCTATTGGCATACCAACTTCATTTCTAATAATTTGATATTCTTTGAATAATTTGTCAATAAAATCTTCTTCTTTTTTTGCTTTTTGTCGTTTAAAATACGTCAATTTGTTTAAATATTTACTTAAATGAAATTGTTTTTTATTTGTCAATTTTTCAATATCATTAATTGCTTCATTTTTTTCATGATTAAAACAAAAACTAACAAAATAAGAAAATTCAATGAATAATTTTGATAACACTTTGATATCATCAATTATTATTTTTTTAACCTCTTGGTTTTTTATAATTCTATTTAAACCCATTTTAATTGATTTAATTGTAGAATATTTTTCTTGTCCAGATTTTAATTTTCCAACACGTTTTTTTTTTTGATAATTAAATTGTCGAATTGCTTTGGCCTCTTTTGATTTTGAATTTTTAATTTTATCAATTTTATTTGCTTGTGTTAATTTTGTTTTTTCAAGTCTTTTAGCCAAAGGTATATTATCAACATTTTTGATACACTTTTGGCTAAATTTTGTTCCATGACTTTTTCGTCCGCAAGCTTTGCATAGTCGTTTTTGATTAGAACATGTGTTTATCTTTTTCTTTTGTATATCAATTGATGATTGTTGATCTGAACTAAATACACAAAAAAAACAAAGTCATTATAAAAACAATAGAATAAAATAATAAACATTCTTTTTATTATTATTATTATTATGATATTATACCTTTGTGATTGTGAATAATTAAATGGTTTTGATTCAATGAAACTAGATGAACGTGTAGCTGTCAACTCATTATATCCAACAAAATTTATATTACTAGGACTCCATGGTGTTGGTTTTATTTTGTATGGAATGAATTTGTTTTTTCCATCATCATGATTATCCTCATGAGTAGTTTGAGAGCTCACATTTGTCGTAGTTGAATTTGAATCACTAAATCAAAAAAAAAAAAAAAAAGATTTATTAAAATTAAAAACAATAATAATATTAATGATATTAAATAAAAAAATAAAAAATAATAACTGTTGTAGAGCAATATTTGTGTTTGAATTGAAAAAATTTTTTAAATAATAATTTTTTATATTTTTATTTATAATATTGACTTGACAAATTGAAATAATTTATGTCAATGACTGAGTGAATCAATTTAGATACTTAATTCAATACAAATTTGGAAATACATTTTTTTTTTTTCGTTAAAAGTGATAATTAAATATAATAAAATTTAACAAAGGTAAAATAACTTGTATTATTTAAATATCAAATTTATATTTTTTTTTAGTCTGTATATAATTTAAAAAAAATTGTCAATAAAAATAATTAACGATTCTGGTGATAGCTGAGTCACTGAATTTATAAAAATTTTCAACTAAATTCACTCAAATATAATTATTGGAATATTCCTAAGATTTTTTTTTTTTAATCAAGAAATTGGCAAATGATAATTAATCGTCGAATGACCTGATACAACTTTTTTCAAATCCCAGAAAAATTAAATATTTTTTTTTATGAAAAAAAATATACGATTAATTTAAAATAATTATTACACACTCCAAGTATTCTTGAGAGATCTATTTTGGTGGGACGACTTTTATATTTTTTTTAATTTTTGACTCAACGTTCCTACTATTATTTTTATTTGATGATTTTTTTTCAGTTATTTAATTTTACTAAGGGAAAAAAATTTGTCTTGATTAATTAAGCTAACAATTGAATAATCAATCTTTGATGATTGATTAACAATAAATAAAATTTATAAATTTTTTTTCTATGTATTTTTCAATAAAACATGAAAAATTTAATAAATTTTCACTTTAATTAATAAATTAAGAAATATTTTTTTTCAAGACATTTGTATAATAATATATAATAAACGTAAACGGAAATCATTGTTATTTAATTACCATATTTTAATGTTATTTAACCAATTATTTTAATTTTATACAAATTTAAGAAATAATTTTTAAGATTAATAAAAATGAAAATAAGCAGCAAATAAAAACAAAAAGTTAAAAATAATAATAATATCAATAATACCTGTTATTTGATGAATTGACAGGTTTATTTGTATTTGATGTTGATGGTGATGTACATTTAGCCATCATATCAGACAAACTACTAATTTCACTCTCTGATGGACTGATTGGTTTCAATATTGCTCTTCGATGAAGAGGTGGTATACTTGAATGATCCGATTCACAATTATCCTCGTCATCATCATCATCAGTCACACTGTTAATTCAAAAAAAAAAAAAAAAAAAATTAACATTGACGATAAAAATTTGAAAATAAACACTAATAATATTAATAACAATAAGAATACCACCTTTTACATGGAGAATTAACAGGTGTATTTGTATTTGAAGATGATGGTGATGTACATTTAGCAAACATATCAGTCAAACAACTAATTTCACTATCAGAAGGACTGATTGGTCTCAATATTTTTCTTCGATGAAGAGGTGGTATACTTGAATGATCCGATACACAACTATCCTCGTCATCATCATCATCATCATCAGTCAACAGAGTATCATCAACATCAGTCACACTGTTAATACAAAAAAAAAAAAAAAAAATTAGCATTGACGATAAAAAATTTTACAATAATATCAGTAATAATAATTATAATAATAATAATACTACCTTTTACTTGGAGAATTAACAGCTGGTGTATTCGTATTTGATGATGATGATGTTGATGGCAAATTAATTGTGGCCCAACAATTGTCATCATCATCATTATCATTATCATCATTGGTCAAGAAATTATTATCAACATCAGTCAAACTGTGTTTACTTTTTATTTTTGAATATGGAATCTTTATAATTTTTTCAGGCATAAAATCCTCACCACTATCTTCGTCATCTTCATCTACCATTTTTATGAATTCTATAAATGAAAAAAAAAAAAATTATAATAAAAACACGGTATAATAAATAATAATTATTTCAAGACGATGCACATACTCGCGTCCACACGACAAATGTGATTAATACACTGAAATAAAAAAAAAAAAAAACATTGTCTTGATGGACTCGAGTGGGGGAAAGGAGCACGAACCTACGGGTTAACGCTTGTAATTTGCAACTGTAATGTGTGGGGTAAATGCTTGACCAAGGGATTCTGAGAAAAAAAAAAAAAAATAAAAGATTGTCTTGCTGGACTATCGAGTGGGGAAACAGGAGCACGAAAAAAAAAAAAAGAAGAAATAATTATTAAAATTTAAAAATAAAAATATGTAAAATAATATAAATGAATTTTACTAATTAATTAATGAATAGCAAATAATTATTCATTTTAATTTTTATTAATTGTTGTTCTCTAGGTTTAAAAAAATATGATAAAATTTGACCTTGAATTTAGGCAATGAAAAAGCCAGTATGGTCATTTATATATTAACTATCAATGCTTCTTTTACTCTTCGAATATATTTTTTTTATTTTATTTATTTTTATTTTAATAAAGGAAAATGGTGAGATAATAAGATGCACAAAAAAAAAAAAAAATTAATTAATTTAACTTTTCATCAGCATAAACGAAAAACTAATAAAACAAAAATATGAACGTAAAATAATAATTTTAGTTTATTTAATATAAAAAATAAAAAATAAATTTTTAACTGATCAATAAGGAGGCCATTTTTGGAGGAAAAAATGGCTTGTAAAATATTTATTACAAATCATAAAATAATAGTTGAAAATTCATTTGTAGATGAATAGAATAATAATAAATTAACATCTTACTTTGAAAATAATTGTTGATAAAAAGTTGATTATCACTCGTAGATTCAATTAATTCATCCAAAGTTTATGAAAAATATTTCAACCACGGTATAATAAATAATAATTATTTCGAGACAATGCACATACTCGCGTCCACACGACAAATGTGAATAATGACTGAAATAAAAAAAAAAAAAAACATTGTCTTGATGGCCTGGAGTGGGGGGAGAGGGGCACGAACCTACGGGTTAACACTTGTAATTTGCAATTGGCTGATAAGTATTATGTCAACTGATGCCAACCATACAGAAGCTCCATTACAAAATACTGGAGTATCTGCAATGTGTAGGGTAAATGTTTGACCAAGTAATTCTGAGAAAAAAAAAAATAAATAAAAGATTTTTTCAAAAATTGTTGTTGCAGGTGCTCATTTAGTTTTTTTTTTTTTTTTTTCACAACAACAAAACTGAATTCTTAAAATAAAAAAAAAAAAATTGTCTTGCTAGTCTATCGAGTGGGGGAACAGGAGCACGAAAAAAAAAAAAAAAGAAGAAATAATTATTAAAATTTAAAAATAAAAATATGTAAAATAATATAAATGAATTTTACTAATTAATTAATGAATAGCAAATAATTATTTTCATTTTAATTTTTATTAATTGTATTGTTGTTTTTGTTATCAAGTCGTTTTATCGAAAGAATAAAATTCAAGGAGCTGGCTATAGTCTATTTATTTTTGCATTTGTTGAAGAAAAGTTTGGGGGATGTGTACATACAAGATGATGGAAAACGTGATCTGTGTTATTACGGTCAATAGAGCTATGAATATATTTTTTTTTTTTACTTTAATATGTATTTTACATTATTTTTTTTTTCTATTGTTAATATTGACCCTTGTCACATCACCACCTCAATGTTCGAATAAAAATATACATTATTATACGCATAAAAAAAATAAAAAATTTATTGGAATATTATTGTTCCCTCTCGATTTATTCATAGTTTTTTTTTAGATTGGCCACTGCGAATATCATTATACATATATACATAATACATAATACATACATATATATAGATAGATAGATACTTTAAATGCTTTATAAAATTTATACCTGCATACCTTTGGGATATATGCACGAGGTCGATAACTGCTATAAAGATTCACACAGAAGAAGCATCTTCCCTCTGGCATTTTTCGATAAAATCCTTTCAGACTTTCCAGACAGTTTATTGATTGTTTAAAATTTATCATTTAGCTAGTTGCTTTTTTGTGTTTAATAACATGCTACATTGTGTTTGGCCTTCGATCGTTATTCATCCGATCAAAATATAAAAAATTGAAATGATAAATTTTTCAAATAATAATAATAATAATAAATATTAAATATATTAATAACTTGATTTCTTTTCATCAAGTTCGATGACTCTGTTATATTCACACGATAACTTGAAATTAAATAATAATAATAATAATAATAGCATTAAAAAAAAAAAATACTTATGGCAATGAGACTGACTTGTTAATTTGAAAAAAAATATAATATAAATTAAGTAAAATGACGGATAAATTAAAAAATAAAATTACACGTGTTGGGTTAAAATATAATAATATTTGCAAGGTTTTTCACTCGCTCGTTAATATATCAGATTATGTTGGAACACCAAGTCTAATTTATGCCACAGTAAATGCAGCTCTTTCAAACTCATGGCTTCAATACCGTGACATTTTATAATACATCCTTGAAAACATCTCATCTTGTATATGTAAAAAAAAAACAAAACAAAATAATTTATTTTATTTTATTTTATAATAAATATCATCATATTTTTTTTCATGTGATTTGATAAAACCCTTTTTAATATTTATTTTTTACCTTTTCTCTACTTGACTTGACTTGCGACTGTGTGCATATTATTTTTTTCTAGAATTATTTGTAAATTATAAAAAGAAAAAAAAAAAAAAAAAATGATATTATTTTTATCATTGGTATTAAATTCTTTAAAAAATATTCGTTCGATTTCAATATAAATTTTTTTCTTGTCTGTTAAGCAGCAAGATTATGTAATAATTTTATGAAAATGTGACGAAAATAAACGAGACATTTTTCTCCACTTGAGTAGGCAATGAAATATCTCCCTCGGTTTATCGTGATACAAATCGTTGGATGGGCACTGAATTGAGAAAGAAAATGGAAAAAGCAAAGTCAGCTCTCAGTCTCTTCTTCGATGGCCATCCAACCACTTCTTATTTTTTTATTTTTATTTCCCATCAGGGATATTCCGATTAATCGACAATCGAGTGTGCAATTTTTTTTATTTTTTCATCGATATCTTCTACACATATATCCACTCTCGTTTATCCCATATCGCGTTGAACATATATTTTCCATGAAAAAATATAATAGATTGATTAAAAAAAAAAAACAATATTATTATTGATTAAAAAAATATCTGAAAAAGTATAAATAATCACAATAGCTGTTCTATTGGATATAAAATGAAAAAAAAAAAAAAAATATCTATATATATATTGAGAAATTGTCATAATGAAAAATATAACTACATGCGAATGAAGAGAAAGAGGTGATGTTGATTGGCTTCCCAAAAATGACACAGTAAAGGTGAAAATTATTCAAATTGGTTTGTGGAATTTGCCGGATGTGATTTCATTTCCAACGAAAATTCACAGTCAATGTCCCAAGGCCACTTTATTTATATATATATGCGACTATCTCGTGGTCGTTCATTCTCAATGAAATTCAACTCTTTGTATATAACCAACGAAATACCAGCTTGTTCTCTGTACCGCTCATCCCATGGGAATTTCAACATTGACTTCCGGACAATCTTTAGGTGAGACAAGAGACGCGACAATATTTGAAGAAAATCTGTAGATTGTCAATAAGCTGACAGGAAAACTCTATTGGGAATGCTGGACGTGTGTTGGTGTCTGTATGCATTCACCAATGCCAAATTGCTTTTCAACGAGTAAACCAAGCAAAGCTTCGAAATAACCACATACAAGCTGGCTTCACGCATAAAAATTACTGCAATGAAAAAATCTGTCAGTAGTAATTTGTTTTTTTTTTTTTATTTCTTTCAATTTGCAAGTAAAAAAAAGGAATATAGCTTTTTGATTGTCTATAAATAATGATTAATGATTTATTGGGACTCATCGAGCACCACACACAGAAGATATTAATATAATTGTTTTTAAAATGTGGTTTTCAACTAAATTATATTATTTCTCTTGGGAAATTGAAGTTTACAAATTTATCTGCTGTATAGTATAGTAAACTCACCGCTCATTTATTACGACTATTTATTTTATTTTGTATTTTTTTTCGTTTGCCTCTGTGTGGTCAAATTTTCTGCGTTGGACATGGCAATTCTCTTTCTCTCCTCTTTTCTCTTATATTTATATATATACCAACAGCTTTTTCTATTTTTACTTTTACGGCTTACTCGAAAAATAAAATTTAAAAAAAATTAAAACCAAGCATTTTTTATAATATGAGATGATAGCAAAAAAAATATAATTAAAAAATAAATTTATTTTGTTGACAAAACAATAATAATAATAATAATAATTGAGATAAAATATATATCAATATATTTAATGGAACAATAAGTATACTGCACATTTGATAAAAAAAAAACAAAAAACAAAAAACAAATAAATAGAGTTTAGCAAAGCTGGCAAATTTTTATATTTGTCTTTTTTTTTATTTTTTTATTTTTTGCCCGAGTACATGCAATATTCAACATTTTATTTTTTACATTATTTTACCTTTTTGTCTGTATATATAGTTACAGGCTGCATAAGCGATTTTGCAGATGGCACAAGGTATAATGTCTCGACTGTCGTATTTGCTAGACAAGTGCGATGACGTGGGAAAAAAAAATTTCTAGGCGTGCCTCGAGCCAAATAATCTACACAGGTATATATCTACATAATAAATATATATATAAATATATAAATATATACAGTGAGATTCTTCTGTCATCCGTAAATATGGCTTGTATATATTTTTTTGGCAGCTCAACAATTTCTGAAACAAAAAAATAAATATATAGAAAATTGTCGAGACAGATAAAATATCTATCGAAATTATTACCATGTGAATTTTGACATGCGAATGAAACAGCATTATTATCCATTGAGCATATACATGTATATATTAAGCATGACTTTGAATAAATAAAAATATATATATTTGTCAATGTTTTTTATGATGTGCCTTGAGGCATTTGTTAAATACCCTTGGAATGTGTGATTTGCCAAAAAGGATTATTAAAACAGTCAAATGACGAAAAAAAAAAATCATTATAATAATGATAAATAAATTTAAAATAATAAAAAAAAAATATATAATGTATTTCGTTGATCTGGCTAGGCAAAATCGACAAGTTGCCAGGTGTCAATTAGGCATCATTTCACTTGGCAAAATCGATTAATCCTACACGTCAAATTAAACCATCGGGTTTGTACATAATTTTATCGTTTTTAATTGATATTAATTTATTCTTTAATTTTTTCATTTGTCAGTTGTACAATACATAGTTTTTTAGAAAAAAAAAAAATTTTAAATTGATTAAACTCGAGATGTATATGTGTCACACCTCTATACATAGCATGTTGAATTATTAATTTTTATTTCAAGTGTATCAACTTTTATGATTGACAACATATTATACATATATCATTTTTCTATTATAAATATACGCATGCAAAATTAAAATAATAATCATGAAATTATTTGTCAAGTATAATCCTCTTGAAATAATTTATTAAAATAAAATATTATAAATGGTATAATAGCTCAAATGTCAAGTGGTATTTTTAAAAATAACATTAAAATTATTATTTTCTATTTTAGCACATAGTATTTAAATTAAAAATAAATATTGAATTTAATTATTTTTAATGCTTTTCATATATGAAATATTAAAATAAAATTTTATAATTTTATATATATATTTGAACGGGTGACCCCGTGTTTCTAGCGTGACTCTATTTATGCACCACAATGTAATACGTCGCGAACCTTTCGACTATACACAGTCACGTTTAAATGATTAAGCACTTTTTCATTTACAACATGCATATACCTAATTGTTAAACATTTTTTTTCATATTATTATCATAATTTTTCTATCCTTTGAGCTTTATACAATAAGTATAATATACAAGTTTCATATATAAATTAAAATCAAATAGCAATAAGTGTATTACACTATTCTCTATTAATGGGAAAAAAAAAGCTCAAGTATTATATTAGAAAAATCATTTGGTTTGTGAAAATTCCATTTGAATATTATGAATTTTACTTTGATATTTTCCTGCAGTGTGTGTATATATATAGATAAAATCATGAAAAGAAAATGAACCACATGAGTATATATATACTGTATATACCACTTGAAATATTTGTTGAGTTAAATACTGCGTTTGAAATTATACAAGCTGAGTGAAAATCAGTATTGACAAATGCCAATGAAGGATATGGAGTGGGTAGCTTGGTATATATAGGTAGGTATATTATCAAAAGAGGGAAAAGCTAAACTCAATATAATTGTTGAAATATACGTATATATATAGATTTTACCACAATTCAGTGCGTGGTGCCATTTAAACAAAATATAAACACTACATATAGAGAGAGATGCAAAGTTTTCACCCTCTAGCATCAAGCAACAATGCCACACGTACACACATTTAAATGCTCATATATATATTATACATATACAGAGATAAAGGATGAGAAAATTCCGCGCTTTCGCGGTATGTAACATTGGGGGCACTCGTTATTCCGTACACGGAATTTCGATCGGAACGAGAAACCCAAAGCGGCATTATTTTAATGAAACCATTTCATGGGTACCCCCCATTTATATACCACCCTGCATCTTGTGTGTGTGTGTGTGTGTGTGTTTTCTTTTTTTTTTTTGTTTTTTATATATTTATAATATATATATTCTGTACATGTTCAACTCGAGGGAATATTCTCTCTTCTCTCCGTTTACTCTCTTATGCGTATTTGTCAAGTACTTTCGTTTTCTATGCGCTAACATGAGCATAAAAAAATTATTTTGTAAAATTAAATATAAATAATTAAAAAGAAATTAATAAAATATGATTTTTTTTTTTTTAATTATAACTGAAAAAAAAGCATACAAAAAGTTGTCAATTTTTAATTACAATTAGAGCTTTTTCATTTTCATTTTAATTTAGTTTATATATATATACAATCAACATCATGTATTAAACATGTTTTTTTTTTAATTATAAAATTGATTGATATATGAATTATCAATGTATATTATAAAATAATAAATTAAAAAGAAATACATGTATATATTTTGTATGTTTTTATATGAAAAAAAAAAAAAAAAAAAATTGTTGTTGCAGAGAAATGATATGTGAGCGTTGTCAGTGAAATTTCAGGCGGCTTATTTGGTGGATTTATTTGGTAATGAACAGGGTGCCTGGCTCTTCGTGTACCCGGTTAATGAAAACATTGTCCCACCTTGCGTACAGAGTTATACAAGCGAATCTAGGATTTGGTGGTGGAATGGTGGTGACCTCGACGACCAACTATCCACATCAATACATCCAACGACGCGTTAACATTCATGAACGCATTACATTCATCCATGTGAGTGAGTGAGTGAGTGAGTGCATGATGGGGTTTAATAAATGAGGAGGAGAAAAGGGGGATGCACATTGCGAGGAGATGCGATCCTGGGATTTAGTGAAAATCGAAATACAAAAGGGGCAATATAGAAAATTTAAAATCATTTATTATATTAATTTTATTTTTATCTTTCAATTTCATTTGCAAGTGTTAATTTTTTTTTGTTTATATATGATGTTTTTTAAAACTTTTATGTATTTTTTTTTTTGAACAAGAAAAGAAGAAAAGACTTTTTAGATTTTTCTCGAATATAAATTTACGAAAGATGTATTCAAGCTCGAGGGAATCTCTGGAGTTTTGCCTCATCTGCCAAATTTTCACGACAATTTTTTTTTTATTTTTCCTTTGAATTTTTAAGCTTTCAACTTTTTTTTTTTTGCTGTGAAAATTGCCACGGAAAAAGAAAAATTTTTACACAGTACCAACATGAAAAAAAAAAATATAACTAAATAACTAAATAAAAATAAAAAAAAAAAAAGCTGAGAATTCTTGGGTATATCCAAGACCTTTTTGGCTTCCTGCAAGCTACTCAGAACTCAAAAGTATATATGGCCCCAAGGTATATCCACGTAAACTCCTCCGGGAAATTTTTCGATCGTCGAGCGATATCTGCAATTCGTGTAGCGCTATCTTTCTATGCCCAATTTATTTTTTTTTTTTTTATTTTTTATTCTACCTCACTTATTCACTCATTCACTCACTCTTTCTCTTTCTCACAACTTAACAATTTTTTTCTTTTATCTTTAACTCTTTTATTTTATTTTTTATTTTTTATTTTTTTTATCCTACAACTTTTTCTCTTCACTAGATCTCTGATGCGCATTTATTCTCATTTCTCTTTTTATACTGCCAACATTTTAACGTAGAAAAGTCACAATTTTACTCTTTTACAAAGAGCACGAAATAAGAGCTTTGCTCTTTTCTACTATAGAGATAAAATAATCCAAGAATATTCCTCTACTTTTTATACCTGTTACATTTATTTTTTTATTTTGCTAAAATATATTTAAATGTATTTATATTTTTCCATGTTTTTCCCTTTTATTTTATTTTCCTTTTTTGGTGATTTGTGTATATGTATATAGTTTAAATTTCTTGTGTCATTCATGATTATATTTATATAAAATGTAAACTTGCATATTCGTGGATGACAAGACAACTCAGGCTCTCTTCGGTGCAAAAGTATGTATGTGTAGCATCATGCGGGACGTTGTCTCTCTATACATATAATATTTTCAAAAAAAGGGTTAGCAGAAAGAAGATCAAGCCAAAGAAGAGAACTCGAAAATGATATGAATATTCATGATAACCTGAAAAGTCCAATGGGTAGATGAGGGGGGAAAAGGAGGATTGTAAAAGGGTTAAAGAGTTTAAGTAAAGGGATGAGATATAAATATAAATATAATATACAAAATGTTAAGAAATATATATATATATATATGCGTGGATGAGGCACATGGTATATTATTCATGCTCCTTTCATATTAAATACAACGTTTTATCCGCCCCTCTTCGCACGTCTATAATTTTTTTGATACGCTCACCTTTGCAGGCCAACCCATCTCAAAAATCTTGGGACTCAAATTTAATTCATGGGACTTGAAACACCAAAAGATGTATTTTAATATTTATAATGGAAAAAAATTATATAATTTTTTTTTTTTATCCATATAATATATTATAAGCAAATGTTTTTAATATCTCAATAAACTTGGATATATATGAAAATTTTTTGTACGCATCAAGTTAATTATATATATATGAAAATTGAATAGAGCTGTGAGTTTTGAATTGACAATTGAAAATTAAAATCCACGTTAAAGATACAATCATTCAGTGAAATTGAAAACTGCTGCAGATAAAAAGTGAAAAAAAAAAAATAAATAACAAATTCATTTTCGATAAAACGATAATAGATTTGAATATAGCTCGTTGAACTTGTCAAATAAATAAATGTGATGACTTTTCCATTTTATTTATCTTTTGTTTTATTGTTTTTTGATTTTCGATTATGATGGTTTCTAGTCAGACAGAAAAACACAGTAGAATAGTTTAAAATCACTTTATAGTGTTTGACACTTTTTTAAAATGAGACTATCGAGCCGCAGGCAATAAATGGGCCACGTGTTTCATCAATTGCCCAATATATGTATATATAGTCAAAAAGGGTAGTAGAGGGTTTAATATAATCACCCACGCGCGTCCGTTCAACCTCGTGTTTTACGATATATATTTTTTTTTTTCCAACATCATCATCATTATTATTATCATTATTATATGTATATTTTTTTTTTTAGCTTTCTATCGTTATCGAGCATTTCAACGAGTTTTACATTCGTTTCATGACACTTTTCAAGCCACGCGAATCAACGGATCCGACATTTGCTTATTTAACCCTGGTTTTTTTTTTTTCATTTTTTTTTTTCAATGTAAATGTTTGCCCCTCCTTATTACGTCACATGTCAACCTTTCACAGCGATATTAATTAAACCCTGCAGAATATATAAAATAAAATTAATCATTTGAAAAGAAAGAAGAGATTTTTTCTCTTTTTTTTTTTGTCAACTCAGTTTATTTAGTTTTTAATTTAAATATTTTTATTTGACAAAATGAAAAAAATAAAAAAAAATAAAATAGGTGAGAGAGATAAATGCTATTGACCTGTAATAGGGTCAATTTTGTATAGGTATAGATAATATTGAAAGTGTGTAAATATCGATATTTTGTTGTCTTGGGGCAAAAGTATATCGACTGACAGCTGTGACAGTTTTCCTCACACAAAACTCGACAAACTAATAATTTATGAGCAAAAGATAAACGACATTATGTACATTATATAGAAGCACAAAAAATATATTCATCAAATAATATATAATCAAAGCAAAATAATAAAAATGAAATAAATTATTCAAAAACCATTGCATCGATGATGATAAATTATTTATATCAAAAAAATTTTTTTATGTTCAAGAATGATAAGTAGAAAGTCGTTTTTTTTTGTAAATAATGAAATAAAAGTATATTTACCTTCTGACAGCGTGTAAATCGAATAAATATTCATATTTTTATCCAAACAAATATATATAGGATATTTTCTTTTATTATTCTTGGAATTGCATATTTTAAAATAATGCCAACTACATCATTTATTTAAAATGGATAAATAAAAATATTATTATTAAAAATTTAAACACATGACAATGTAACTCGACTACTGAGTAGATGTATAATATTCAATTATATATTATATTATATCCAACAGTAATATACTTTATGAAATATAAAAAATTCCTCAACGTAAGAATTTGTAACCTGAGTAAGCGAGATGAGCATGTATAAATAAAATAATTCTGAAAAATATGTACAAGTGAAATGGTAAGGCAAGGCCATCAGTGAGTCATGGAAGTTAACGACGAGCAAGTTGAGATTCCAGTAGGGTTGATGGCAAATATCCTCATAGTAATTTACCGAATAAATTAAAATATAAGAAAAAAAAAAAAAAACACAGAAATATGTAATCATTGCGAAGACAGTAAAAATGAAAAACAAAAATATATATATAAAATACTTGTTGTAAATTTATACTCAAGGTCGCAATAGTTGTAAATATATATTTACAAAATATTTTCAGTAGATTTTAGAAAATGTAAGTAAAATTCACAGGATCATACTTGCGTATATTTTACAGTGAAATAAGTGCGATAATGACAGAGTCTGAAAATAATGTTGAGATGCCCCAACAATGTACAAAAATAATAATAAAAATAAAAAAATAATGATGAAATAAATAGCAATAAATATTTTCTAGGGATGCATCATTTTAACCACGTATACACGTTATATATATTTTTTATGACATTAGAGCGTGCGAGAATTTAGATCGTTAAATTTGTAAAAGAAAAAAAAAAAAATATATATACATAGCTATTGGCTTTAGTTGGCATGACTCAGGTATAGATGTACAACAACACATTGGTAACACCTGTTTAATGAATATAATCGAACTATCCAGGTGGGTCGCCTAATTGCTTTACCCAAAATAAAAATAAAATATAAAAAATACATATATTAATAAATAACAAAATAATAATATATAAAAAAATATTAAAATATTTAAATAAAAATATATGAAAATGATGGCTTTTAGATAAAAATCTGATGGTTCAAATGGACAACTCATTTCCCTCATGTTAAAATGTTAAAATGTTTGAACAAATATTTGAAATTTAATATTTAAAAAAATATATATAAAATGAATAAAATTAGCTATGAATTTATTTAATTTTTCGGCATGCCTTATGCTTTGAACTATTAATATTTCATTATAATTTTTTAATTTTGTTATTTCTTTCCTTCTGTTCACACGCTTGTAAATCAACGTGTTCCAATTGATTATGCTTTTTGTGCCAGAGGCACTTTGACGATCGAATTACAATCTGTAAAATATTTGTTGGCAAATCACAGTAGTGGCCAATTGTGTAAATGAAAAAAATAAACAAAAAAAAAAAAAAAAACATATAGCTATATATTTTAATGAATATAAAAATCAAATGCAAAAAAAAAGAATTCAGGTCTCGATGCTTTTAATACTATAGTGTCAAATGTTTCACGCAGCTTCACACCTGGCTACAAAAAATTTTAGCCCTTGAAATCATCTCTCTCCTCTTGTATATATATACAAATAGTATATATTTTATTTTATTTTATTTTATAATATACAATTGTGCGTTTATTGACGAGCCCTTCGAGTGCATGTATGTATTTTTATTCATTGTATTTACGGCAGATAAATATACGCTACATTTGCCATGACTCTCTGACAATTTAAATTATAATAATTCAAAATGTTTTTCATTGACGCCCAAATAAAAAATTATAAAAATAAAAATACCCTGCTACTTACTGACTTGTGTTTTTCTTTTTCATTTTATTTTATTTAAACACACCTGCGTTAAATGACACGAGCGAAAAGTAATCCACATGAGAGAGCGCCATCCGGAGTACAAAACCGGAAACCGAAATTCGAATCGACTACCCAAGGCGAGACACCACGCCTCATTTTCTCGCTGTCCTTTAGCATGAATCTTTAGATATTAATCGTTAGTATATTTGCTTTTCTCTCTCTCTATGTACATGCTATACAGAAAGAGAAGAAAAAAAATAAATAAATATGGCTGTTTCGACTTTACTCATCTATACAAACACGCAACGATTTTTTTTCATAGGATATATATTCTTTTGTATATATATGTTTGTCGTAAAAAGTGGCCCTATCACTTGGCTATTATATTATGATCCCTGCATGCTGCATAGCTGTTTACCTCGTAATCCTCATTGTCACACTAGACACTTTTGTCCATTGAAATATTCAATTTCTTTTTTTCCATCATTTTTTCACAGATATATACAAATTTAATACACTGAATTTTTGCGTCACATTTCAATCACTGTGTTTTTTTCCATCAACTTTCAAATGCATATTGTGAACTTTTTCAGAACTTTTTTTTTTTTTTTTTTTCCATTCATTTTTATATTGAAATAAAAAAATAAAAAATCCATCAATTTTATCGTGTCGAGTGTATGTATATGTAGAGATTTTATATTTATTCGTATATTGTTTTAGGATATTATTTTTATTTTTGAGATAAAAAAAAATATTGTTTATTTAAAAGAAAAAAAATTGAAAAGATGTTTAGTTGTTTTTATTATTATATTATCATCTAATCGTCTGTCTGCAGAAAGAGTTAAAAATTTTTGGGCAAGACGAATCGCAGAGGGGGTGGTGTCTCGTTAGCATTATGTACAAGTGTTAGAGTGTATGTGTGCATGGTGCCATTATACGATAAAGTTTTATCATACTTGATGTTTGCTTTTATACACTATTAGATGACAACAAAAACAAAAAGAATCAAACTTTTTAAAAAAATATATATACTTGTCATTCAACTTCAGATGAAATTTTTCACGATGCATTCATGCTGTCAAAAAAAAAAAATTAATAATATTAAAATAATAAAAAAAGCAGAAATGCGTAAAGCGTCAAAAAGATATTTGGAAGATGATATGTAAAAAAGAAAAATGAAAAATATATATATACGTGGTGGTCAAACGATAAAGCCAGCTTTACAACATGTATATGATATTATCTCTTGTAATATCTTTCAAGTGGGGATACTGGTTTTGCCTTCTGGGCCTTTTGGGTCTTTTTCGTCGCATTTTTTTATACGCAACAACTATATACAACAACTATATGTATATATACTAATATGAAGATGATGATCAACAACTAATATACACATAAAAAATATTGTTCTAAAAGTCATTGCTAAAATAGTAACAGTACACGCATATGTTTTATTTGTGCATCATGTTGAATGTACATAATGATGATGACGAGTTGAAAAAAGATATTTAAAGAGAGTGAGATGAACACTTTGTGAATATATATCCTGAGACACATCAGCGGGGTGCAGGGATTTCACGGCAGCTGCTAGTCGACGCCTCTCTTTGCCACCAACAATAAATTTTATGCCCTCAAGTGATATGCATACACACCTTGACACCTTGGCACCTCAATACTCTCTCACACACACACACACACACACACATATGTCAATGAAAAATTAATAAAAAAAAAAAAGAAAAAACTATCATAATAATTTTTATTCAATTAAAAAAAATTAATTTCAATATATACATTGTGTGTATTTTTATTTTTTAAATTTAATTGTTTAATTTATTTTTATGAAATTTTAAATTGAAAATATAATTGAAAGTGAGTTATTATTAATTGATTTAATGTATATATATAGAGGATATTGTATGACGTATAAATATAATTATCGTTAATAATTGAAAATTAAATATTTGATTATGTTAACGTTGTAACAACAAGTCTACTTAATATATTTGCTAATAGCTGGTGAACAGATTATTATTGTCAAAATATAAAATGCATATATTCGTCTATTTAAATTGAATGTTCATTTATCCGGTATAAACAATATTATATCCATCCACTTGCATGTTGGTATACCACACACACACACACACATGTATTGAATTTACTTAACTATAGCTAACTCATTTTGTGGGCAATTGCGGTCCACCGGAAGTGCCTGAATCATGAACAAACTTGATAGCCACTATTTCACATATACACGCATACATTTTACGTAAAATATATATATATATTCATAAAGCATGAAATTAACAGAAAATTAATTTTCAAATGATCTCAATATCAATTAATAATACGCAACTAGATATCGCTCTTGTATATATTATCTCTGATTTATATATTTTAATTTTTTTTAGTAAATATCATTTTTCGATTTATTAGCCGTTCAAGTTACTCGATATGTTTCCAAGTATATCTGTATATATATAGCTTTGTTCGTAGTGTAAATCATTGCTGTAAATTTATCGAGCAAGTATATCTTGTTGAAAATCAAATGAGCTAAAATAAGTGAAAATTCTTCAATAAATAAAATAAATTCTTTTTATTATATTTTATACTTATTTTGAAATAATAATAAAAATTTAAATTTAATCATATTTTTCATGTTATATTTTAAGGAGGAAGTAATAGCTGCAGTTTATATATATTTTATTTTACACGAAAGCGTGCTTATATTATTTAATTTAATTTAAAATCAAAGAAAATATAAATAAATAAATACATAAAGATCTATGAGATTTATTTTATTTTCTATTATATACATTTACAATTTAAGAGACATTTTAGGTTGCACCTCTATCTATATACATATATATATTTATGCTTTATACTTTATACTTTTGGTATATTTTATATTTTCATTTTAGTATTTTATTATGGTTTTTGTTTATCATTATTATTGTCTTTGTCTATAGTTTGTTATTTACGTTGCCAATGTCTTCGTCTTCTGGTTGTTGACTGTTGTTTGAGTCTCAAGAGCCTCATGAATGTATTCACAAGCTGGACTTTTCAAATATACGAGACAAAGATGTTAACTGCTGCGTCGATTGGGAGAAAACTCCTTCTCGGGTATAAACCGTTATACAATACAATCATCTCTCTTTTCTACCACCATCTAGTTTATATTATATAAATGTATGTGTGTGCAAAAGCGCGTGCCTCTTCTTTTTGCTATTAAAGTTTTTCTTATCTTTTAAGACAGTAAAGCTCGTAATTTAACAGGTTGAACTATGCTGCTGCTGTTGCTGCATATATATATACAATTTTGAATGTCATCAACTATATAAACTTGAAAAATAATAAAAGCCATTTTATCTTTTTAATTCTCTCCGTGTATATATTTTAAAATATTTTTTTATTATACCATTTTATATATATATGAAACATTATATTTTACATAAAACATTAAAATATTCACTTTGTTTATATTGGCAATTTGTTTTAACTTTTCAAAGTGGTAAATTCCATTTTTGATTGTTAATCAACAATACGTATATATAGATAAAACAAAAAAAAAGAAAAAGGAAACAACAACAACAACACAAAACTTTAAAACAATTTTAAAATAAAGTTTTCTTTTTCTTTTAATAAATTTTTTATAATAATGATAATAAAAAAAAAAAAAAAAATTCTCAGAGGTAATCAAAAGTTTAAATCAATTAAGCTGCATAACAAAAGTGGCGATAATGAGGTATCGAGGTGAGGCTAATCTATAATCGAAAATTAAACCACCACCACCACCACCACCGTCATCATCATCATCATCATCTTGGTATACATATATATATTTACACAAATACGATCAAGTTAATGGAGGATTGGTAAATAAGTTTGTGGAATATTATTTATCGATGAGAAAACTAAAAATTAAAAAAAAAAAAACAGATAATATTAAAAACTTTATTTTGATATATATGGACATAGAGGCTAATGGACTATACTTTAATTAATATACACTCAATTAATGCTTCTTTTATTGACGTATATTTATATATCCAAAGGTATTGTTGTTGTTGTTATTAAAAAATAACGAGAAAAGAAGAGAAGAGAAGAGAAATAATATACTGCACTGGTTGATTTACTCAATAGAAAGTGCGCTACATGCTCTCAACTCTCAAGGCCCTATCTTTCGCGTTCTCTTTGAAATATTTTTCTCTCTCTCTGGATATAAATGTATCTAGTCTCTCTTTTTCTCTTCACCTTATCCACCACTATTAACTCAGATTGTGCTCACGATCATTGAATTTATTGGATGTTCCACGAGTTGAATTATATCGATTACCATCCCTTTTCATTATTATTATTATTTTGTTTTTTTTTTTTTTTAATTTATATATATAAAATTTTTATAAAACATTTAATATTAACTATTTTACATGGTGTTAAACTTCATTCATGTCAGGATATTATTATTTTTGTTATTCAATTTTTAACTATAATTATTTATTATAAGAATAAAATTTAATTTCATCTGCCTTTTTTTTTTAATATTTTCAATATTGAAAAATATAATTTATTGGCAAATTATAATGGTTTTATAATTTTTATTTTTCTATAGTTATAGGATTATATTATTTCAAAAACGGAAGGATATATTGTAATATATATATTGTGGCGCGTACAAGTGTACTTCCTACTTTAATTTACTTGGTCAATATGTATCTCATTCGCTTTTTTATATAATAATAAAATATATATCCTGACAAACCATACACAAACTGCACTATATATGTGCTACCGTTTTACGTTCAACCGAGTATAAACGTTTTCGATCAGCCAACTTTGGTGCATGACCGACTTTGTTCCATCTCGATTGAGTTTGTATAGACACTTGTTTTTATTTTTTTTTTCAAATTTAGTATATATATATATGGATATATTGATATGTGTGTGTGTGTAAGTGTGAGTGGGTGCATGGATAAAAAGAGGAATTTACAATATCTGGTTTCACAAATGCAATAACAATTTCTCTGGCCTGATGTGTACGAAAGAACCGCACAAAAAAATAAAATAAAATATATATATAATATGTATATCATGTTGTGTTGTACTATAATATGCTATTTGTCGATTTGCCACTGACTATAGTGAATATGTGGAATATATAAATGTGGTTTTGGGTTTTGTATATATACATGTATATATATATATAGTTGGATAATGAAAATGTAAATGTATTGGTTGCGTATATATATTTTGGACGGATGTGCCCCAGGCTCGTTCATACGATTATCGAATGTGCTACTGTGTTTCCTCTGACCATGATCAAGCTAAAATTACTATTTTAATTTTTTTTTTTTCGTGTAGTATCAAATTCAAATGATAATATTTTTGCTTTTATTATTATTATTTTTTTTTTTTCATATAATACAATTATAAATATATAAAATTTGATGCTTTTAATATATATATATATATATATATATTCATTTTCATTTTATTTTTTATCCAAACTAATTAAAAATTTATAAAATGAATTGATAAACTTTTGAATAGACTCTAAATTATCCATATTTTCCATCACAATTTTACTCGATTTTTTTCCATTTTTATCTCTATTAACTAAAATTTTAATTAAAAATCATAAAAATTGATAAAATTTATAAAAGAGTTAATAATTATAAAAGCAAATTTTAGTTGAAAAAAAAAAAAAATTATAAAATAGTATATATTTAAAAATTGAGCAAGTATTTGATGGACATGTTTTGCAGATGGCACATCTTCTTCCCTTATATGCATGCAACCTCTTTTACTGCTATACATATATACATAGTTTTCCATGCAAAATGTCATTTACCTTATAATACATACATATATATATGATAACAACCCCCATAACTTGAGTCGACCTCAGCCATTGCAAAACTTTGAAAACTGACAGCTTTTTCATATATATATATCTATATATACGTACCCTATTCACCCTTAAATATTCTATTTTCTATTCCATCTTTTCACTCATGCATCCAGACACACACACACACACGTAATCTTTGAATATATATAAGACTTGTTATTAACACATTTATGACAGAGACAAGAAAAGCACCAAGTAAATTATTTAATCTTTCACGTCACCATATTTAATTGATTTGTAATTATATTTTTAAATATAAACTAAGGAAAAAAACAGGTATATATATGGGCAAATAATAAAATAAATATACCTCAAAATTTTTGATGTATACATACAATATATAAAAAAAATAAATATAATAAACCGGAAAGAAATATGATTGAAGTTTGAAAAAAAAAAAAAATAATAATATATATATATAGAATAAAAGAAATATTCAAAATACACGAGGTTTGTCGGTTAACCTTGTTTTTTATTTCAATCACCCAAAAAAACATCTTCAGCCCCTTTATATATATATATATATATATAGGTACCCACATGAGCCAAAAAGAAAAAGAAAAAATAAATAAAAAAATAATTCGTTCAGCATCATTGCAGATATTTTTATACTCAGCTGGCTACAGCAGCAACTATTGAAAAATCAAAATACATGATCAAAGTGGATGCATATTACAATGTGGCAATAATATTAAATTTGGCACAACATTTATATTTGAAAATTTTAATTTGTGTTGATTTAAAATATATTTAAACAATTGCAAGCAGTATATATATAGTTTTATTTGTTATTTTATTTTAAGGACTGATGTATGTGCTCTGGTGTTTCTCTGGGATTTGTCCCGAGGGTTAAGTATAAGAAAGGACTTTTCGTTTGCGTATTTATACATCCCGTCGGTCTCTTGGGATCATTAAAGTGAATCCCCATGTGTCGCTATCTTACTCTCTTTTCAACCTGCCAATGCACAAACTTATACCGCTCGTTTCAACCAATTTTACCTTATACCCATTGCAAAATCCCTTTTCGTTTTTTTATACTTAATACTTGCAGGCTACTGCAGCGATTCACAATATATAGTGAACAAGTAAGACGTCACGTATGCGAAATGAATGCGACATAAAAACAAAACAAAAAAAAAACAAAAATAAATATCTTTGGGATAAATATTTTAAAATTCATCAACATCTCGTAGTAATATAAAAAATCCATTTGAATTTTAAATATTAATTTTCAAATGAAAATACAATTTTTCAAATGACTCATCAATTGCAGTATATAATTGACAATTTTTTTTTTTCTTTTTTTTTTCTGTTTTCACAATGTTAAAGTTTAAAAAAAATAGGATAGCTTCAATAATAGGATCATTGGTATTAGTCCTACGGATTACGAAAATCCCTCGAATGCAAATCTTCGATGTACGTTTTATTATAAAAAAAAAAAATTGTGTAATTTATTTTTTTTACTTTTTTATCTATACGCTATATGATATGACCAAAGTTGGTCAGTTTAAATAAATATATATATAAAGCATGATTGTCAATGTAATTTTTTTCCTCATCAGCTTCCCCGAGTGGAATTTTTGTTCTTTTATTAACAATTATTTTTTTTCTCATGTGTTACAGAGATTAAATAAAAAAAAAAAGCCAACACGAATATAAGAAGAAAAGAAAAACGTACGTGGAACAAATTTTAACGACTATTCTAATAACCATCACGTGAGTACAATTTATATATTTATATGAATAAAATGAGAAAAAAATTAATTTCCATTTAAATGTAAATAATTATCGTAAATTTTTAATATACAGTTGTTGTCTATTATTTAATATTAATTCATTTAATAACTTGCTTGATAGACATTAATTTTAATTTTTAAATAAGAAAAAAAAGAAAAAAAAAACTACTCAAGTCGTTCAATCACGGAATAACTCAAGCGAATAAAATGGAAAAAATAATAAAAAAAATGTCTCTTGACTCATGTTGAATGGTGCGAACACGAACACCCAACGAAATACTCTCTTTTCCACTCGATTTACAAACATATATACCAAAAATTTTACATACACTCTATAGATATAGGAGATATGATGAGAAAAAAAAAAGAAAAATGAAAGAAATGGCAAGTTTAAATTTACCCAACACTCGTTGGTATAGATCGTACATTTTCACGAGTTACACTTATAAGATTGTGTGCGATCCGCAGTTTGTTTATGCGATTGCCAAGATGGGGTATATATGGTGGTGCTCTTTTGTCTAGGGGTGCTTTTTACCGCTTCAAATGGAAAATAAAATAGTGCATATAAGTATCAAGGGAAAAGATTTTAAAATCCGCATGTGGTTGATCCACAAGCAAGGCCAATGAAAAAAAAAATAAAAAAAAAAAAAGGCTATACTTTTCTAGGTATAGTGTGAAAATAAATTTTACTTCAATGATATATTTAATTTTTTTTTCACCTCTTGAATCAAAATATATAAACAAGCTCTTTGTGTGATCTTTAAATTTCTTTTTTTTAAATAGAAATAATAGTTTTTGTGACTTAATTATTCTTCTTGTATTTTATCAGTAAATTCTTTGTAAAATATTCGAAATAAATGAGCAAAACAAGTATATATGTAATGTGTGGTGCATTTTAAATCAATTCGTTCCAAGTGTCTTGGACAGGTAGAAAATAAAAAAAAAAAATGTCATGTTGCTCCAAAAAAACCTAAGAATAAGAAAGGTCAAATTAAACACAAATAAAATCAACAGGGTGTAGAAAAAAAATACCTTAACTTGACCTGGGCTAATTTTTATTTCTCTTCGTATAAGATATGACCTTTCTTTTCTCAGTGTGCCAGTAGAGAAAAAAAAAAAAATCCACATACACACACAAGATATATTGCATCAATAGTGTGTAATAGTTTTGCGAAATTTTGTTGAATCACCGTGTCAAATTTGCCCGTTATCCATTTGGGAAAGGTACATGAAAAATAATAAAATAAAAGTCAAGGTTAAGTGAAATTTTAAACGAAAGAAAAGAAAGAAACAATAAAAAAGACAATGCAAGTATAAAAATATAAATACAAGTAAAAAAAAAAAAAAAAAAAATACGTAAACTTACCACCCATCATCAGTTTGATGTTAAAATTTCAAGGTGTAATAACAATCAGTGACAATGTTTGACAGGATAAATAGAGACAAGGCCAATATCGTTTGTGTGTGGTCTAAACGAGGGATGTCACTCAAATCACTACATATTAATAAACAATAAACTATAATAATTTTTTTTTTAAACTCAAACCATGTTTTAAAGATAAAGAAATAATTATTTTTATTTATTTTTTTTTTCCAGTTGTTTGTTAACGGTGTTTATGGTTTTACCGCAAATACATAAAAATCTAAAACCTACAAAACATATAAACATAATAAAAATAAAAATAAAAATAATAAAAACTATATACATATTTTTAAAATTAAATAATTAAAAAGCCTCTTATACAATAATTAATATACACTCAAATTTATCAGATAGCTTTTAGTAAGTTTTTTTTAAATTTTTTTTATTAATTTAAATATTTGTACATAGGTATACCTCAAAGATGATAATTCCTTTCAAATGGCGTCATTTATGAAAAAAAAAATAAACGAGAGAGAGATAATATTAGACTTTGTTTTTTTTCTAAAATATAATTTATAATTTTATGCCAGCTTTGGATATAATTTTTACTTTGATTGTGGGGTACCAACAACAGCTACAGCAGCAGCAGCAGCATCATCGAGTAAACGAGTAACATAAAGAAGCAGTGTAAGGTGGTAGGTAGGTAGGTAGGTAGGTAGATAGATAAAGACAAAAAAACTGGTACATAGATTTGAGAAGAATACGAGAAATAATAAAAAGAGATATACGTAGAGAAATCAAGAGAGAGAAAGTATCGCGAATAAAATGATTAAGAGCGAGCGAAATGCTGAAAGCCGAGAGAGTAAAGGATAGCGCACATTCACAATCGGGTTTTCAAGGTAGTTTTGCAAGAGCGAGTGTCAGCGGGGTAAAGGGAGAGAGGATAGGTCGAGAACAAAATGAGGGATGGAAATACATAGTTGAAAATAATAGTAGAGTGGGAGATGACACAACGAGAGAGTGAGCCGGGTCGAGCGGCAAGGTACAAGCCCAACAGGGGAAATGTACTGTCGGTGAGGTCTAAATTGTGGTGGGGATGATGCCGCTCTCTTTCCCCACTGACGGTTAGTTTTGCCGCTGACGTCCTACCGAGCGGATCGGGCATCTTTAATTTTATCCGCTTATGTATTGGATATATATAAATTTTATCGTTAAACAACAAAATAAATATAAATCAATTTAAAAAATTGAACTTGAATAGTCCTGTGGAATATATATATATTTTAATTAATACAAAGTGGCTTTGTTTAAAAATTAATAGACTCAAAGGAAGAATTATAACAATTTGGAGTAAAAAAAAAAAAAAAGTAATTGAAAAATAATACATAATTAAGTTTTATATTTTCAAAAGTGGATGATCATTGTTGGGATTTTGGAGCAGCCAAGTGACAAGTGACGAAAAATTTTAATAAAAGTTTTTCAAAGTTTATTATCTTTTGTTATTTAATTATTTATTTATTATTATTATTATTATCATTATTGCTTTTATAAATATATTTTTTTTTTTTTTGAAATATAAATTATAATTTTTTTCTGGTTTTGTTGTGACGCTTGTGACTTGGATATTAATTCCATGTGTCGTGAGTGAGTAAAGTTGATACTTGCCAACAGACGTGAATTGGTGAAGAAGGCATATTACATGTATGAAGTTTTATGTGAAAAATAAAAGAGAGATAGAGAGAAAAGCCTGCGGCAGACATCAAGGGCCCCACAGAGAGATATATAATAATATATATGAATTTATATATATATTTTTTTTGTTATAACCACTGGTGCACACAGTGATCCCCGCTGCAGGAAGCCCCTGCAACATTTCTCCCTTTAACCTTCCTATAGTTTTCTTTATTATTATTTTTATTTTTTTTTTCATCTCTCTCTCTCTCTGATCAACAATTCGCAGCACTTTATAGACACCGGAGGTCTAAACTAAACTTCGTCAATTGACGGAGCATTATTCCCATTTTTTTTTTTCCTCTCATTGAGGCTTGTTAATTAATTAATCAATTTATTTATTAATATATTGTGGGTGATATATTTTTTATGTTAAAAGTGTTAAACAGTGTGTTTAAAGTTTATTTTGTTTTAATACGATATGTGTGAATTTTTTACCGCCGGATTCAATCAGCCTGTGAGTACCTAACCTCTAATTTTATATTTTTATTCATCATATTTTAATAATATAATATTTACTCCATTTTGAATTTTTTTTTTTTTCATAAATTTGTACATATACATATGTACATACTCTGTGCCTTTTTTAAAAAAATTAAAATACCAAAGAAAAATTGTGAACTTTTGACTGATATGTAAATAGAAAAAAAAAAAAAAATGAATTTGTGCTGTTTGCTCCGGAAATTTACACTAGAATTTTTTAGTCACATATTTTTTTTCTTTTAGACTCTCTTTTACTGCTTACTTTTAGTGCTAGAATGAGAAAAAAAAGAAAAAAAACGAAATATCACGTGTATGACGACATTGGCTTTAGAAATGATAATAACAATATTTGCAAAGAGCACAAAGAGGCCTTGGCTTCTTGGTGTCACGCGTGTAAACAAACTCAAAGTTCCACTCATATACTCTATTATCACACTTGGCTTGAAAAATATAATAATATTACATGCATCTACTATGAATAAAAAATAAATTATTCAACAGTTTATTAAAAATCATCATCTGCTTATACGTATATTTAAATTAAATTTATAAAATTTATTCGAATTATCAATTATTTTTAAAACTTTAATGCATTTGTAAGCTGATTATTATATTATTTCAACATTGCGTCAATATATTTCAAATTTAAACATGATAACACACAAAATCACTCTTTTTAAAATATAAATTAAATACTTTAAAACTGAGATAAAAAATAATTTCTACAATCTCATATATATTATTTTTTATTTTTTTTTCCTCAAATAAAACAAGATATATTTCTCTTTGAACTTTTGATAATAACAAAAAGTGACTTAACAATATTGACAAGAATAAAAAAAAAATCATATCATGTATGTAATTATATTTATCCCTCTTTTCACAACAATAATAATAATAATAATAATAAAACATCTGTCAATTTCTCAGGCCACGTTTACACACCCATAAACTCATGTTTCGGATATGTTTAATTTTTTTTTATACCATAAATTATTAATTATTAACATACATTTTTTTTTTGTTTCACTCCTGTTGGAAAGTGTGATAAAACATTTAAATCCTTGCGTGATATAATAACAACAGTTTTTATACATATTATATTATTTAAAAAATAGATAATACAATATTGTCACTCGGGTCAAGTTTAACACGTTAAATAAAGATAATTAAAGTCAATAAAATGTATTATTTAATATACTCAAAATATACATTTAAAAAAGTCATATATTTTTATTAAATTTTAAGTCTTTTGTTGATGTGACAGGCTGATAGTTGCTTTTATAAAAATGATATCAAAATTTGACAATAACATCAGGGTGTGTGTGTGTGTATATTCAAGGGGCCATCATCATTATCATCAGTTAAAATTTTCTTGTATGTCGACTGTCTCATCCAGTTGATCATGTATGACATGTGTGCATGTCTGTGTTTGCATTTTGAAATGATATCAATTCCGACTTGTTAATACATGTGTGAGTGTGAAAAGTGATGGGACATGGAGTGATATAGTGCATCTAGTTTCCGCGTTCCATCACAAATCGATGGATCGATCGACAGATCAACAGACACTTTATATAAAATAATATATATCTCTCTCACACACACCGGTTNTTTTTTTTTTTTTTTTTTTTTTCGAAATATATATATAGTGCACGAGCTAAACCGTTTTTCTCACACTATACCTATACATGTTGAAAATAAAAAAAAAAAAATATGATGTTGAGTTACTCTTGTGAATTTCGATTATGTTTCTTTCGGCATTGGATCCTACGTGTCCAACACAAGAAGAACGCGTGCCCGTATGTCACACTCGATATCGCGCATGATGTTACTTTTTTATTATATATTTATATATATTTATATTCTTCCATATACGTCAAGTTATTTCATTGCCATATAGACAAGAGCTGTGACTAACAGAGACAAAAACATTATGATATAAAAATTATTATATTTTTTTTATACTTTATTTTATTTTAACAAGATATATATCTATCTTGTTTGATTGTACATATATAGTGTAATAATAAAATCGATGACTAATCACAACTGACAGCTGACACACACGCAATGAAATGAAACAAGCTGAATTGAGTAATGTGCTCTTGTGGTTGTGTCGGTTTTGATACACTTGGGATTACATTTATTTGACTGACATTGTTACTTTTATTTATATTTATTTATAGATATACCTATATATATTTTTTAGAAATTAAAATGATAATAATTCAATAGAATATTATATATATATTTTCGATTTAAAGCTATATCCAACAGAGGCTACATTGTATACATGTATGCGGCCGTAATAATATAAAAAATTATTTTTATTATTTTATTATATATTTGATCCTCACAAATAATCTTATCTCAATAATTTATTGGCTATATCTTGCCAATTGATGTCAAATAAATATATATATATAAATCTCTTGGTCTTAATTCATATGGGCGAAAACTTTCAAATAAAAAACTTTGTAATATTTTTTATGATAAATTGTCTGCAATCGGCTGTACTCTGCTATACATTTGATGATGATGATGATGATAATTCAAATTATATATTTTTATTCAATACATCTCGATCGATGTTTAGCAACTATTTTTATTTTTTTTTTTGTTAGCTACATGCATGTACCGGTCATCGTATCATAAAAATTGCGTAAGTAATGATAAAAAAAAAAAAAATATATATAAAAAAATCAACAGCGATTAAGGCCAAGAAAGCATTCAATAGCGCCGGCTTTTGCGTTTGCCATTTTCTCACAACACCTGCGAATTATCTCGTAATTGCTTCAAGACTTCCATCTTCTGGCTATTCGTTCATGGAATCATGGGAACTCGAGTCATTTCATTGTCTAATATACCAGCTCGCGCGTTTATCATCTTCTGATGATTTTTTTTTAGTCTTGGAGATAAATAAAATACAAAACAAGCGTAATTTTCTGATTTTTTTTTTCTCTGCACAAGACTGATCGATATTATTTTGCTGAAAGTCATGGTTTTTTAAAAAATACATTTTTAAATATAAATTTCATTTCAATTATTTTTATTTTTATTTTTTTTGAATTTTATTCGTATTACTTTTTGCCAAACGAAATTATACTTTCAAGTAAAAATATCATGAAATTCATTCCATTAAATATTTAAACAACAGCTAAATATATAATTATTCTAAAAGCTTTAAATATATATATTACTTTTATTTTATTTTTTCTGAAATATTACACGACGCGTGTCGATATATTATAGTAACAAATAGTATAGTATGCCATGGCTTGAGAATTAAGTAAGGTGTTTGTCGTGTCGTCTTTTTTATATAATAGAATTTATATTTATATCTGTCTCACTCTCTCCAATTCTTGTACTCTCTTGTATATACTTGCAATTATTATTAGTTTATTTATATATTATATATATATCCATATATATACATCAAGTAAGTGTGTTGGGTTTTTCATGGTGTTGTTGAACAAGAAACTTGGCATGAAGCGGCGAATGAGTACGATGCCGACATGGTCATGTTTAAAGCCCAAGCGTGCAATAATAATACCCGAGTCGAATCGAAAATTTGAGTGGTTTGTGTTTTACACATGGAATGCTCTCCTTTCTCTTTATTTCCATTTTATAATTCTCCAACCCTTTCCCCTCTCTCTCTCTCTCTCTCTTAACCCCCTTTAATTTTATTTTTACAATTTTTAATTCTATATTTTATTTTACCTTAATCTGACCATGTGTTTTATTTTTATCTCTTATTTTTTATTTCATTTGAAACAAAAAAAATATATATATATTTTAAATTTTATTTTATACTCTTTTCTTGCTTGAAGCAGTAAAGAGAAAANAAAAAAAAAAAAAAACTTGAAACTCGATCTTCCATCGTTTCACTGAAAGACCAAGAAAATAAAGAAATATTAAAGTTTCAAAGTGTATTAAAAAAATATAATAATAATAATATATATAAATAAATAAAATTAAAAGAATTAAAAAAGATAAAATTGCAAGTGAAATAAAGATGATAAAATTACTTGATCATTTATTATTATATATTATAAATATATTTGATGGTAAATATAAAATGCCTTTCGGTTATATTAGCGAGTCAAGGTCGGACAATATCATTGGAGGCTACATAATATAATATTCAGTCGATGCTAATCCCATTGATTAAAACCGTGTGGTGATGGTGGTGGTGGCCTGATTCAGACTTGCAAACCTTGTAATTATGTATATATGATCATTTACCGTCAAGAAATTCTTGTAATATACATATATGTGATCTCTCTCACAATCTTTATATTTTTTATTTTTTTGCCTTATGTCCATTGAGAATGCTCATCAGACAGCTATATACACATTTACACACAAAATTACTATCACCACATTTATATATTGAAAATCCAGCTTGTCTTGTGCACATTAAACATCACACACATACGCATGTTTGCATGCATACAAATAAATATATCTTAATCCCCCTTGTCATTGTCGTTGTGAAGCAAACAACTTACATATGTCCAATTAGAAATGCAATGCTACTGGTAAAAAATTATTTTTTTTATTCAAATAATAATAATAATAATACGCACATGTATTTATACAAGTTAAATTTACAAATTACCCTTGTCATTATTTATTTGTTTTTTTTTTTTTTATACCTATGTGTTGTATATTATAATAAAAATTAAAATAACAAATAATAATATTATAAAAGTAAAGTTTTAATTAAAAATAATATTATGATGAGAGAGTTTTAGTCGCAAATGAAAAAGTGCCATGAGCAAATCAAGTGATTGCATATATTTTTTTTATTTTTGTTATTTTGCCTCTGGGATTTAATATTTATTTTCTCAGAGAGATAAATTGTGGGGTTGCTGCAGCAATAGTGAATAAAAGAGAAGGGGGTATATGGTGGATATAATATAAAATCGAGTCTTTGGTAATGATGCTTAGATGAATTTGGTGCTAGTGTAATTTGCTCGTAATTATCACGGGTAGTATAATATTCTTGGTCGTAATGAACCATTTATATGATTAATAGAGGGCCCTGATGCTATATAGGAAAGTGACTCTCGTGCGCGCGGTAAAGGTTCTTTTCTTGGTGGTGGTGGTGGTGATGTTGGCAAGACAGAAAGAGATAAGAANAAAAAAAAAAAAAAAGACGAAAGGGTTGAGGCAAGGGAAAAAGATGACTGTATATATGTATATTGATGGTGCTGCTGCTGCTGTTACTGCTCCTCCTGCTGGTATGAGACGATGAAGAAGCATCAAGCTTGACCAACTCGATACGCCGGTGCCTTTTACCTTTTGAATTCTGAGCCCTCGGTGGTATGCTATTATCATAATTGCTGCCAATAACGGCTTCGTGATTGGTGCACTTGACGCTTTTCAAACCATCTATTTCAAAAGTCCAGCAAAATTGACCTTTCTTTTTTTTTTTATCATTCAAATGAAAAAGGAAATATATATATAGTTTTTACATATTTCTTTATTTTTTTTTGATTCTTCAAATGAAAAGACTTAAAAAAAAATTCTGCAAGTTTTTCTATTCATCCATTTCCGAAGATTTTTCTTTTGTTTTTTTTTTTTATGTTCTCATATTAACCCCTTTTCTTCAAATTTTTACCTTTTTTTTTTTTTTTTTTTTT
>MKYW01000030.1:632528-647882 GCA_015776835.1 Aphidius ervi | reverse complement strand
TTTTTTTTTTTTTTTGATGATTTTTTTCGAACCTTTTGGTGGAATCTTTTCTCAGCAGGGTTTAAATTTTTATTTTTGCTTCTGTCAGATTTTTTTTTTGTATAGAATATATTTTTTTTTCCTTTTCTTTTGTCAATGCCATGTTCGTTTATTACCATCAGGCATATCGATATGTTTCATATATATGAAGGTATGAAGAAAAAAACCAAGTTTTTTTTTTTTTTTTAAAAAGCCAACGATGGTGTGCAATTAAGAGAACTCTATAGACTTTTCAAGTCAACGTATCTTTCCTGGCGATTCGTTCACCTTGCCAACTTTAGCTTCGTCGTCGTCGTCGTCCATTCCCTCATTTATTTATTTTTTTTTTATATAAATTTTTTTAAAAAACTTTTTTACTTTATTTCTTTTGAAGCTCTCTGTATGTTATTTGATGATGACTCTGTCTGTCTTTGTTTCTCTCGTATTTCAGAGCATATATTTACAATCAAGAAATAATAAGTTATTAATTTTACTGCTATATTTACTGTTACTTATACATTAGTCTTTTCATGTTTCTGGAACAAGTAAAAACTTGTGCTATACAGACGAAAATATGTTTTTTTTTTTTATTTTTTATTTTATATCCCTCGTGATTTCTCAGTGTATTTTCAGTATTTCCCTGATGGTCCTTGTGTCGGAAATAAATAAAGAAAACATCGAAAAGTCTTATATATTTTTCTTGTATTTTTTCGAAGGACTTTTCTGAAAAAGTATGTAATAGCAATGCAGTGAGATGTCTTCGAAACATACGTACTCTTATACACATATATAAAAAGACAAATACACATTTGGCCAAGTCCCGAGTGTTTGTCGTCCTGTTATATATTTTTTATACCCTCTGGGAATTTTATTTTTTTAAAAACTTTTTCATGTCTATTTTTTTTTTATTTTTTTTTATTTTTTCTGGTAATGCTTTCTCTCACCGTTTGCTTGTGCAATCGAGCGACAAAATTTTGTCGCAAAACGCAAGAGAATCATCGTGACAGACGAGTAAATACGAATAAAATTAGCGTCTTGCAGGACAACTAAGAAAAACGCAAGTTCTGATGCTTCGCTTCATTAAGAATCATTTCTCTTTTTTTTTTTTTTTTTTATCACTTTATCTTTACTTTTCTTTTATAACCATCTTATTTCTCTACAATTTTTTTTTCACTTGCTTGTGTCTTTTATTCTTCAGTATTTATTTGCCCTTGTCTTTGCACAGTCTTTGTAATTATTTTATTTCATTTTATATTTTAAAAGTTGTGATTATATGTATATATATAGTTGCTTTATAAAAACTCGGTAGTGCAATGAGTGAGCCAATGAAGAAAAGAACAAACGGTATATAACCAAGCGGCAATTGCGCGGCATTTTTAAGTAGAAGAAGACCAATGAAATGATCCGATTGCATATCGTCTTTTACCTTCGCGACGACCAAACAAACGTGCTTCTAGGCTTCTGGTTAATTAACGCTATACTGCCGCGAGGTTATTTCAAATTAAAAAAAAAATAAAATATATTTAAAAAATTCAATAGTCGTATATACATATATACATATACGAAGGTCAGTATACTTGGTAGTTGGTAGAAAAAAAAATAATAAAAATTAAAATTAAAAATAAATTAAAAAATAAAAAAATAATGAAACAATCGTGAATGTTTGCGGAATTGAAAAATTACACTCACACTGATTTCAATGTATATACTATTATAATTTTTTTTCTTTTCTCTTTTTGAATTTATTTTAACAAATTGAAATGGAAAAGAGAAAAAAAAAAAAACAGAAATATTCATCAGATCGTGCTGACTGGATAAAACATGCTTTTTAATATTAATAAAAATAAAAAAAACAAATTATTTTTCATTACTTATTTTGTTTCTGTGTATGACACATGAAACTCATCGATTTTTAAACGACTGAAAAAACACATGAATTCTGGGGATTATTGTACTACATATGTCGAATCCAAATAATAGTGAATGGCAATATCGATACATGGTCAAAAAAAAATAATAAAAAAATAGAAAAATTCAACTAAAAGTATAGTAGAGTATAAAGAGGCAAAAATAATAAAAATAAATAAATAAAAAATAAAATAAATAACATAAAAAACATGACGTTCATCCCGGCGGTATAACTGATGTTTCGTCGAGCATAAAAACGTGGAATTTCAGAGACAGAAAACTGCTGGAGTTTTAGCACTCAACCATCACCACATATAACCAAGGGAAAATAAAGTTTTTAAAAAAAAAATAAATAAAAACATTATTTATCTCTAGAAGCACTAATAATTTATATACTTTTTTTTTTTTATTTCTAATATTTTTTATAAATATACATGTATATATATGTACGATTGCCATTTTTTAAATTACAAAAATTAAAATGATATACTAAAAGTTTTATGTCATATTTACTAGTCGATATAAAGTCCATTAAATATATAACATCAATCGATAATAACAACAACATCATCATTTATTTTACACCAACGGGAATTTCTTATGCAAATGACAGCTTGACTATACCATCACCACCACATCATCATCATGTATATTTCTTTTTTCAAATGTGTTTCCTGTTGAGCTTCTTCTCTCTTTCTCTCTCTAACAGTTTCATCAAAAACTCTAGTAATTCATCAGAAATCAGTCAAATCGAAGAAAATAAAATACAATACTTATCCTTATTTTTTTTTTACGAATAAAGCTATATGACACGATTGTCACTGTCACTCATCAGTTCACAAAATACATTATACATATATATAGTTCTCGGTACAGTTCGATAACGACACCACATACTGCATGTATATGTATTTATATCTTACCCTCATTTTTGTGTTCCATTGTGTAAAATATATATATTTTATAGCGTATCATTTCCTAGAATTATCATCAATAATGTATGTAATGATAAATTTGACAGCAACGGTCAAACTATATAATGTCACGGGATAAAATTGAGAGACATTTACCTGAACAATTGATGTTGTTAAGTAAGGCTATATCGAGTATCATCATTTAATGTTGTTATTATTATTATTATATTCATGGGGAAAAAGGGTTTATATAGGGCTTGTCGTATGGGTCGATGACGACGATGACGACGAGGCATTACAAGGGTGACACGCACGGTCAGACCGATTATATTGATAATAGCTGTCCCCCTCAGTGAATTGATCCTCTCAACCGACTTCATTGTGTGTAATAACACTATATATGCAGTACTCGATGAATTCATAGCCCCCAATGAGAAATTCCAATTTCCATTCATTTTTTTTTATTGTACAATTTTCTAGTTTTTTTTTTTTCCTCTCTTTTGAGTATACACTTCCATTGACACAAAGTTTTTCTTGCTTATGATAAACTGATTACCATCTTTGAGGGTTGTTCTCAAGATCGGTATACATGTCTGCAGCAGAAACTATAAGATGCAATATTTTTCTTTGTCCATGGGCACACGCGGTCCCATCTTAAATCTTAATTCCCTTCGTATATATACGATAAAGCTATATGAAGAAAATATAAAATCTATTTCGGTATTTTATTTGACACCTGAGATCAACAAAAATCTCTTGGAATTTTTTTTATTTTATCTTTTTTGACGACGTAACATATAATGTAGATTTATACAACGGATTTATACAGAGTTTGCTTTCATAAAATTTGATACACAATGATATTTGATTCTCATATAGAGATTTTTCTTTTTTTTTTTTTTTTTNTTTTTTTTTTTTTTCAAATACATACATATATATATAATATATAAAAATTCTATTATTCATATTGAATGGCTTTTATTTTTTTGAGGGGCGTTGGGTCACCTATTGTGTATGATTATAGGTGAGAATATTTTACAGCATTCATTTGACACCTGAAACGAAACAAACAAGACGCTTTAGTGCATCACGAATTTTGCTGTCACTATATTAACTGCAACAATGAGACACGGTTATTGGTATTAGTATGAATGTATGTGACACATGGATTTGACATAGTCATTTGTATATTTATACATGTATAATGATTGAATTGATATTTTATGAAACGTGCTGTGAATAGTACTTTTTATTTTTTATTTTTTAAATGTGAAGAAATTTGTTGTTGAGGGTGGTGGAATGTACATTTACCTTGTTGTCTGGAGGCAAAAAAATTTAAAAGTAAAGAGAAAACTTGATTCACATTGAATTTTATCAAGACACTTTTGTATTTTACTGACAACAAAAACACTTTCTTCTTTCGTATGTATATATGATAGATAAAAAAAATAAAAAAATAAAAAAATAATAATACAAGCTGAGGACGGAATATAACAAGACTTTCCCCACCTCGAGCAATGTTTCAATCTGTATTTATTTTTTTATATCTATATTTTTTTCATCATCTTTATTCAATGTGTATGGGAATTGCTACCTGAGCTAGAGTTGTTGTACTATACAAGAACAAGAAGGGTAGAAAATAACTTTTACCTGTTAAAAAAAAACCTTCTGAATCTCTATGGAATGCAAAAATCCGTTCGGAAAATCCATACACAGCCTTTGGTATAGAACAACGTGCTTCATCCAACCAACCATCTAGAAGAGAGGATAAGCCGATTTAGACTTTTTTATTTTTTGTGTTCACTACTTTTTCATATATATTTTTATTTTTTTTTTACTCATTTTTGTGTCTTTTATATTATATATACGACAAGGTACAGAGTGCACATGCATTGCAACTTCTCCAGCATGAACTTTTTTAGATTCTATATGTGTTTTACCACGACACATCTTATGTCCTTCTGAAACTCGAAAATCCTACTCGAGCCAAAGTCGCCCTCAACGACCCCCTGGCACACACAACAACGGATCTGTCGGCTTCTTTTTTTTTTTCGTCTTTCTTTTTATTCATTTTTTTTTTTTTTTACATCTTAGTTCCTTTTTTTTTTTTTTTATTTATGACTATTATTATTATCCTTTTGTTGATAGTTCTTTATTTTATTTTTTTTTATCTTTTAGTGCTTCCGAGCAGAGGATCATTGTCACACTCTAACACCATAACACTATTTTTCCTTCAAATTTATTGNTTATTGTAAAAAAAAAAAAAAAAAAAGTTTTATTTCTATAATTTTTATTTATTTTTTTACTTCATTTTTTGCCACCCTTGTTTATAATGTGGAGACTCATTTTCCACTTGTGAGCATCATTTTACTGTGCATTAAAATTCTACAGGTTTTTGCATCATGGTTTAATAGCATTTCACAAGTAAGTCGTAAAAATAAATTTGCATCTCTCTCTTGGTGATCCGTGTGTGTGTATGTGTGTGGTGTTGGTTGAGTTTTATCTACTCGAACAAGAAACCCAAGTGAATCATCGTCAATGCTGAAATCATATATGCCATTTTGTTGTAGGACAATGTTGCTGGTGAAAGCTAAAAGTTTATTGATGAGATGAAAAAGTTGCAAAGTTGCAAAGTTATAGGCCATATATATTTATTTACTTTTATTACTTTTATTCTTGGAAAAAAAAAAGATGAATCTTTCATTTTGTAATTTTTAATTTACAACACTTTGTGTTAAATAATTTAGTTTGATAAGCATGTAGTCATTTGGCACATGTCATTTATACTATATTTTATTTAGAATTTTATTCTCATGGAATATTATAAAAAGTGATTCATTGCTTTCAATAAATACATTAGCTGAATGCAGTCACAAAGTCAACACACATAAATACATATATTGATATATATATAACCTTCACATACAATTGACGTTTACATTTCTTAAAGTTGGTACAATTGACGTCGGCAACTTGTGTATGAATTCACACATGGTAGTTGTTGTTGATTGGATGTAATGGGAACTGACGCCGGTTGCCATATATGCCATATAACAAACTTAAACTTATATATATATTAACACTGTTCAATTTTTAAATTTTACCCTCTTTTTTTTTTTTTTTTTTCTTTTAAAGTCTGTCTTTATTGGATAAACCGTGTGAAAAATCTATAAAGCCAAGTGCAAAAGAGCCATTAGTTGATTTTATTTTATATATTTTATTATATGTGAATGTATATACGTACGCGTGTTTTATAAATCCAGCTAAATATAGTAGTTGAGTATTGAGGAGGGTACGAGCAATGATGTTGCCATAAAATGGCCATTGTCGAAACGATTTTTATTACTTTGACGATTCGTGCAAAATCAGACTAGTATAAGTATAGACGACTTTTTCACCAATTCCCATACACATATAGTCCCTTTTATATGTATATAGTCTATAGATATATATATTTATTTATTTTTTTATAATCCCCAATTTGATGCCTTTTTTATTTTAGTTTATTTTTTTTCATATACGTTTGCTTTCACACATGCATCTCCAAAGAAAATGAATCAATGCACTTTATCGATAACGACTTATCGTCTGGACGACTATTTTCCACAATTTTATTTTTTTTATTTTCTACTGCCTATTCAGCTGAATCGGATAAAAATGGTAGTTAAAGCTATACACATTTCATTCGTGTGGGTGTATGTATTTAACTTTACTTTTAACAAAAAAAAATAATAACGAATGAAAAAAATAAAATAAATATATAATATAATATATAAAATAAAATAAAATAAATAGTTTTTGTCGTGTATGAATACAAAAATGCTTCCAAGAGAGAAAAGAGATAGAAAAGGGATATATAGAAACGTGATTAAGCACGTACGTTGTGTGGTATCGTCCTCACGTCCAGTTGCTTTATAAGATATGTCTGTAATTTTTTATTCCTCAAGAGATGAATATTTTTTCTCTAGCTTATTCTTATAATCAAAGATTCGATTTTTTTTTCAACTCATGTTATGCGTACATATGTATACATATAGTGAGCAAACTGAAGAGATATGCTGATCGAAAAAATGTAGTTCAAGTCATTCGTTGTCGTATTTTCTTTTTTTCACCTATAAACATGTACACATTTATAAGTATATACATATATTGGAATAGTAGTTATAGCAGCAGCAGCAATATACCCAACATCAGAAGCTGCTGCTGGTGGTGGTGCAGTAGCTATGGGCCTCCAGCAGCCATCGCCGCACATAATACCTGTATACATTATGTAAAATTATTCATGCTCTAGCCTTCTGGAATACTACTCATTTCTGGACCTCTATGTATTCAAGAATCTCTCTATATATATATACATACATGCACGCAGTTTGATGTAATATAGATCGTGAAAATAAGTAAACGAATTTCCAGAAAAATATATATATATACTTATCAAATAATAATAGAATATATAATATTTCAAGAGAAATATTAAATTTCTAAAAAAATACATGTTTTTTATGAAAATTTTATTATTTTATTCCAAGAAAACTCAATTACTTCTGGATTAAAAAAATTATTATTTATTTATTTTTTTATTTTCACTTGATCTTTGCATTTGTAATGAAAAAGCATTTTATACAACGTTTGGATCTCAGCTTTTCTGTGAGGAATATATATATTATGTGATGTAAACATTTACCATGCTTGCTGGGTTGTATTAATGATATTCATGTTTGCTCCCTTATATTTCCTTCACTTGGTAAATCCCTCTACTAGGTATATCTATAGAGCATCAGTTCAGCAATATTATACCAATCGATATATATTATATTTCATCATTTTTTTATATGTCTGGAATATGGTATAATAGAGATGGATTATCTAGAAATTGAATATTGAATATTTTCACTTTATTTTTACATTTTTTTTTTTTAATATATTAAAAATTAATATTCCCTTTTTTTCCATTTTATCCATATATCATATATGATCAGTTGTATTCAAATTTTCATTGTAACCGCACAAAATATAATATTTTAATCAAAGTAAAAATAAAATCATGAATATTTTTATATAAATTAATTAAAAAATCCCAGCACGTATGCGCGCATTTGTATTATGTAAACATTTTGTGTATATATATATATGCGTGGCATCAATTGGAAAAGGGCTGACACCACAGTCCTGATTAGAGGCACTTGATGATTGCCAAATATACAAAGTGTGTATATTCTAAAAAGGACGTCAACGTTAACGACAACGACTACGACTACGACGAAAGGGTTAAATCAAACTAAATGTAAATTTATTTAAAAGAAAGCAACAAAATAAATAATGAAAAAGCTTTGATGACATTTGTTTAAGAGATCAAGAGAAGGGTGTGGTTTTATTTTATATTATATTATATTGTATATTAAAATGGTCCAGTGTCTGCAATGTCCATGTCCCAATGGGTATTTTCATTGTGACTTGAGCATATCATCACGTTCGCATACAATTCATGCAAACACCTTCAGCCGCATGTACTACTACTACTACTACTACGATATTTATATTTATAAACGAAAAGAGAATAGAAGAGTAGATTAAAGAGGGTTAAATTTATATGTATAGTGGGAGTGGATGAGGGGGGTAGATTTGATCGGATTGCATGCCGCAATGATATTAATCATCAGCATACTGACGTGCCCTCGCCCCTTTATTTTACGTTATTTACCTCACCCCGTTGTCCGCGAGTTCACTCGTGCGCTGATATAACTAGTTTCCATATATATATACTATACTAATATAAAAAGAGAGGGTTGTCATTGAGGGTACAAATGTTTTCTCTCTTTCTCTCTCTTTCTAGAGGGATGAAAACTATATACACAAGGGACTTTGCCTCGCGTATATACTAATGCACCACATGGAATTTTCATAAAAAATATCTTGAATGAGGATTAATTAAAAAATGCCGGATATTTTCAATCACCAATATTCGCTAAATGAACGGAATACAATAGATTATATACTCTTTTTATTTTGTTTTTTTTTTTTTATACAAAAAAAAAAATAGATAATAATAAAAAATGAGGGTGTAATGGCAGGACATCCCTCTGATGACACTCCAACACGGACAACCAATCGATCTCTCTCTCTCTCTCTCTCTCTCTTTCTCCTCTATTTTTTCAACATGACATTATTAAGATACTCATTTGTTTTATTTTATTTTTTTTTTTGAATGAACGATTTGTCGTTTGTCCATCCAGCAGCACTTGAACAAATCACCAAAAACTATACTCAATTGAATTAACCTAGTTTGATATATAATTCTAGAAATATATACGTACATGAAATTTCAGAATGTTTGGCGCCAATTTTATCCATTAACTATATCATTCTTGCAGGGTATATATTTTAAATGTTGTTTTTTTTTTGCTTTCATTTCATTTTCGTTCGGTTCACTTAGCTATTTTTTATATTTCTTGTTCTTTCTTTGAGTTATTTTTTTGATACATCCATTATATAAATTCATTTTCAATTTTTTCGTTTCGAAATTTTCACCCCTGCTGGTAAAGTGCAAATCGTTTAGTCGATTGATTTATGGTATTAGTATACGTGTTATGCGGAAATTAGCTTTATGCCAACTTTGTGAAAGACAAATTTCCAAGAATAAAAAAAATTCTACTTTGTGTATTTGTGTGTAATACAATGTTGAAAAATAATACCACACCCGTTAATAAATATAAAAGGTATATCTGTTTTCACCAACTTACAAATAAGTCCAAGTCCCGCAATGAAACGTGTTACATATAAATACAGTATACTGCACACAACCATGCATCACATGCACTTTATACTTGACTCGAGTTATTTATTTATTTATTTATTTATATATATGTATATGTATTTTTATACCAACAATTTCCTTTTGCATAGTGAAATTCATTAATTCTTAAAAAGTTAACATTGCTGTGGTGTTTTTTTTTTTATGCACAAATTTGTCATTAATGTTTTTTTTTTTTTAAGTAAGCAACTTTGGTATTTTATTTTGACCAAATGTGGTGATAATCAGGACACTTGGCATTAACAAATCTTGACTCATTTAAAATTCTTTAAATACAAAATGACTTTTCTAACGAGCAAAATTCTCACGGAATTAATATATTACTCGTTTTACAAACAAATAAAACATAAATACTGTATTTGTACATGTGTTTTTTATCATCGACAACATGCCAATCGTTTATACGTATATATATACTGCATATACTCTCTAATCCATTGCATATCAATGAGACCAAAATGACGAATGAATAAATCAACTGCAAATACAAAGAATTAAAAAAAGACACAAGGTTTTAGCTCACTTAATATATATTTTTCCCCACCCATTTACCCACCCACCCACTCGTTCACTCACTCACTCAACACACTTGCCTTATAGACTGTCTTAAAACACTCGTTGATGAGTATCACTCTGTCGTAATTGGCTATATATATATGTGCTTTTATTTTATTTTTTTTTTATCATATATTATTCAAGCTAAATTGTCTTGGTGATGCACCTCAATCCACACACACACACACACACTTGATTTTGCAATTCAAACACGAGCAAAGACGCATTGCGTGATAAAACAAAAATAAAAATTAAAACCAGAAAAAAAAAAAAAAGTGAGAAAAGAAGCGACAAACAAAAATAACAGCATTGGATTAAAAAAAAAAAAAAAAATTATCAAGGCTGAATACGAAAAAAAAACGTGTTCAATTCCACTCTGGGGTGAATTAATCCTGCGTGTTTGTGCGTGAGTGCGCGAGAAACTTGCAAAAGCAGTTCAGAAAAAAAAAGAGTGTATTCACGAAGGGAGTGATAAAAGAAGGGAGAGAGAGAGGGAGAGAATGAGGGACGATAAAAAAAAAAAAAAAGACATCGAATGAGAAAACGAAAAAGCAACGTCAAGACGCAGCTACTGTGTGTTGTGCCGAGTGCGTATAATATATATAGGATTTTTTCAACAAGACGAAGACCAAGTAGTCGTAGTATAGTAGTAGTGGTAGTTGGGTGGAGATGGGTTGAGATGTTGTGGATCAAAAGAAAAAAAAAAAAATAGGAAGGGGGTGGAGAGGAGAGGAGGCTCTAGATGCAATGATTAAGAGTGATTCACGGTCCGTCCGGGACAGATGGTGGTTGCTTTCCTAATGAGTCGTAATTAATGGTTTAGGTATGCGTGTAAGCAATGCCTGGTCACACTTTCTCAGAAAACTCTATATAGTATTTGTATATATATATATATGCGGGACTGCACATATATAAATCGTTTAAATATTTTTTATATTCAACTTTTTGATAAATGTTAATTTTATTTTGTTTAAAACTTTTGTATTAATATTGTAGCTTCAACTGCATATCAATAAAACTATTTATGTGGTCGCTAAAGTATTTTATTTTTTTCTTTTGAATTAAACAGCAAACACTGTTTTACCACGATGATGATAATGATGATAATAATAATTAATTTGTAATTAAATATACATGTTGGAGTACTCTATAAGTACTTGATCGTATTTTGGTAAAACAAGATCGATGTAAAATACATGATGTTTTGTCTGAAACTGTCGATCAAGGATGAATAGGGTGCAGGGTTTCTTCAAAATTATGTTGGGTGATTTGAGATGGAAGTTTAAGGGATGTTATAGGGTGAAAAGATGTACATATATATATTTATTTATATAGTTGAAGACTTGACGAGGTCTATCTAACTTGCTTGAACAAATAACACCTGCCGTTCGCGTCGTGTAAACTTTTAGCCCAACCTACCTACAAAGTTTTGTGACGTTATAAAAGGGAGTCGAGAAGATTGTATATATATATATATATACACTCTTGTACCATCGTTCGCTACATCTAAATACTACATATATATATATATATATTTTATATATATCTTATTTATATATATAAAGTACTTTCTTCCACAACTCATTCTGTCAGACGACGCAATGCTTGGCTGATTTGTAAATTCCAAGACTTTTCTTGTGTTCATATTGCTTGGACTTGATATTTACAAAAAGCAATTTAACAATTTCGATTACAAAAACAACAACAATTACACTTTACTCATTCCAATGCTGCGTCTAATACAAAATTTTAATTATTTTTTCTTGTTAATATTATGTCATTAAAGATTTCAAATAAATGAAAAACAATTTAAAAAATACTTGAAATATCATTATTGGATGATAAATTATTTATTATTATTCTCGGTTAAAAGAATTTAATTTCAATTGATTATAATTATTTTATATTTATTATACTTTTAAATTTGAAAGAAAAAAAAACTTGCAAATGGCTCAATTAAATTGCGACCTTGTCTTGCCAGTCAAGTACCTTTTTTTTAAATATATATAAAATTCAAACAATAAAATTAATTTACATTGTTGATGTATGTGTCTGTACGTGTTCCAACAATGATCTTGAGAGGTGTATTTAATATTGTCATAGGCCTCGGTGAACGCATGAATATCCAAAATAAAATTCTCGACATTATTCATTAGCGTTTAAATACATTCTGATTATATTTATTTTTATTTATATACATATTTTAAAATTTAACTTGTTTATTTTTTTATCTAATTTAATTCTTTTTTGTGTCGCAAGTATTTCTCTTTTTTTTTTTTTTTTTTTNTTTTTTTTTTTTGTTTGGCATTACTCGTGTCACATAACGGAGTGTACATCGTGTACATCGCGCTTCCGTAGTGGCCAGTTTTACCGTCACGCGAGACTTTATTATTGTAACGTGACAGAAGTTACAAGCAATGTATATTTCTCTTTCTCTTTTCATTCTGTCGTTCAAAGTAAACTACAAACTGGTGAATGCATATATAATCTCAGTTAATAGCCGACTGCACAGAGGAAATGCCGTCAAAAAAATTATCAGATCACACGTTAAATTTTTGAATATTAAAAAATTTTTCTCATACAAATTATCAAGGGAAAAAAAAATATAATAAGCTTACATTTTTAATGTTAAATAAATTGTTTTTTTTTTGTTCTATTGATTGAAATATTATTTTGTTTAATAATAATAATAATTCAATGGAAATTGAATTGAATTAAATTTTATTGTAATATTGATATATTGTCAGCGACAACAAAAATATATATTGTGAGACTTGAATTACAATATGGAAAAGCATCAAGCGATGATCAGATCAATACTCAATGTGTGTACAGCATATATGCTGTATAAATATTGTAAATTTAAATTGTTTAATACAAGTGACAAATGTGTATACTCACTGTCGCACGCATAAAACATTATATTCTGCACGTGGTCTTTTGTCATACAAATTAGTTGCGACAATGCCACTGCAATTTATAATTACATCATTAACTATTGTTGCACTTGAATTGGTGTTTGTTGCAATTGTATCAACACAATTCCAATCATCATCATCTTAATCAAATACTATTAATATATTTATCTAGATGATGCGACTATTTTTTTTTTTACTATATCCTCGTTATAATTTTTTTATTTTTTAGTTTATGTCTGAGTCGGCTTTTTTTTTCTCGTGGCAATAGCTCCTTATTCTGTTCTTTCAATGTAACATCATTTTTTTATTATTTTTTCTTTATCTTTTATCGTATTTTTATTAGATCTCATTGGACAGATAATTGGCTACATTTTTTTGCTGTAGTCAATATCTATACATACAAATAGATTCAGCGTAATTGGTTGTGAGAAAAAAACGGAAGAAGACGAGGAAAAAGAAAAGAGATGTAATAAAATTTATGGTGGTGGTGGTGGTGGTGGTAGTGTGAACGATGATGATGGTGAGGCAAAGCGAAATAGAACAAATCACAGTCTGTGGTATCGTTGTCTGATTATCGATAAGCAGGTGCGGGCACATGTAACCACCATATTACAAATAAAAATTTTCGTAAAAATATACACCTCAATATTTACACCGCACATATCAATATAAACCTGCATCAACGATAAAAGTAAATTTAAAAAACAAAAGAGAATAAAAAAATAAAATAAGAAAGGGAAAAAAAAAAAAAAAAAAAGCATAATTGAAAATACAAGAGAGGAAATAAAAAATTGAACATGCAACTCGACGAAATCCCCATAAAGTTGAATTTTAGCAAGTTGCCTCATGTCCATTAGCTCAACAAAACGATATCCGTTTTTTTTATTATCATCCAAAAAGACTCATTATATCCTCGGTGCACATATATATATATTCTTTGGCCATTCTCATTCTTATAATCACATAATGATCGAAACTTAAACTCGGTTAATACCTATATATATATACGTTTGTCTCTCCCTCGCTAAATAATTTTTTCTCCTTTATTTTTTAAGCGCTCATTACAAACTGATAATCATCAATAATTTCTTTTTTTTAATCCAATGCTAAATACCCCAGTGGTTTGCCAATTTTTCAACTCATTATTTTTTCAAATCGTCGTGCAATTTTTTTATTTGTGCATATGTGAATGTGTTTTGTGATGCGCAAGTAAAATCCAGTAATGAAAAAAAAAAAAAAAAAAAAAAATTAAGAGAATGCTTGCTGGTTCGAATCGTAGTCAGACGCAATGGACAATCTTTTCTCTATGGTTAACTTGCCGCTTGCAGTACTTGGGTTTTGCCGATAGCAATCACCGCGGATTAATTATGCGTAATGCGCGTTGAGCTTCGTCGAGCGTATTATGCATTAGAGCTAGTCTTGAATGTATATAGATATATGAATATACATTTACGATTAACTCAAATGTATTCACCGAGAGTTAACATTCAATTATCATTGTCTTTTTCTTTTTTTTTTTTTTTTCCCTCGGGGCAAAACTCTTCCGCGATAATTACATGGCTTTTTATTTATTTTTTTTTTTTTAATTCATAATATTTATTTTTATAAGCGCGATAAACAGAGAGTATATGTATATTTTTTTATTTTTTTTTCTTAGTCAGCAACAGCAGAGATTAAGTTTAAATGCAAAAACCTTGAAATAAAAATATCTTATACCGCAAGTCGATGAACTTTAATATAATTAAGTATAAAATTATTGTGTAATATTATTTATTAAATATTTGGAATTTTTTTGTTTGTTGTTTTTCAGGCGTAGTCGAAGCTAGGTGCCTCACTATGGAGTGCGGCAAGGGTCGGCGGAAAGCTCTTCTTCTCAGCAGGTTCATCCTTGCTTGGTTCTTTCTCAGTGACTACATTGTTGCCGCAAGAGACAGAGGTATGTTTTTATAATATTTATTTTATTTTTTTAATTTTTCATGCTCATCTACATCCATATGTTTTTTTTTCTTGACTCTTTTCATATCGCCACGTAGTAGAAAAGCCAGATTAACGACTATGTTAAATGCTACCTTATGTACCTTATGTATTTTGGCTTTCTGAAATGTTTTGTAAAATCCTTGAAATTATTATGGTGGTTTTTTGGCTAATTTTTATTTTTTTTTTACAACTGAGATTTGTGACGATCTCTTTCTTTTTACCCAACTGTTGCCGCCGCTGTTGTCGTTTTTTT
>MKYW01000030.1:580698-631505 GCA_015776835.1 Aphidius ervi | reverse complement strand
AAAAAAAAAAAAGAAAAATTATTTTTTAATATAAATTCTTTAATTATTATTTTCCATGCATTATTAATACAGTTAAACACACTTTGACTATATTATATATATCTATTTTTATTATTCGTTTATTTAAAAAAAAAAAAAAATAATAGTTTAACCTTCTTTGGTTTGGATTTACTTTGCCCTTGTTTGTGACTACCAAAACGTAACTAATTTGATTCTCGCGTGTGAACGACTACCCTTCTGTTACTTCAGATGTTGTCAAGTTTCCCCTTCAAGAATTAACGTTGTTAGAGAGACACACAAACACACACAGTAAATACAGTGTGGTGTCAGCTATGTAGTGATACTATATGCATGCGTTCATCTTGAAAGTACCGTTTTAATATACCTTCTATGCCGAATACATATAGTTGACCACATCGTCAAAGTAGATATTCATGACAAAAGCAACATCAGCTACAAGCTAAAAAAATAAAAAAATCCATGTGGGAGGGTTTGTCAAAAGATAAAATCAATATTTTTATCTTGAGTAGTATGATTTTTTTTTTAGTCAGAGTATATTATACTTTGATATATATCTTCAGTATATCTTCAGGGGTATTGAGGCTCGATTAAAGTGATTCAAGTCAAGAGAAACAAATAAAAAAATATTAAGGTAAAAAATATAAAAAAGGTTAGAACGATAAGGTAAAGCCGAGAGACACAAAATGTATATATGTATCTTGAGATGATCTTGCGCAGCCATGGATGACAAACGAATCGATTTTTTTTATCATACAGAGTCACCATCTTTCCAAATTGTTCTACTTTTTTATTTTTTTTTATTTTTTTATATTTTTTGTACAGAATGTATGATTCATTGTGCCAAGAGCATATACGTATTCACAAACACATTATTCTGAAATGCCTTTGAGGGTATTTTGATAGCGAACGTAATCGATATTAGATTTTTCGAGTGGTTGTAATTTTTCAACACTATGTGAAAAATAACTTTCATATAAGCTGAAAGTCACATTATACTATCAGTGCTTTTATACTATTTTTTTCATATTCTAAATTTATCATAGAAAAATTTTATTTAACAAAAAAAAAAAAGAATTATTTAATGTTATTTTAGAAGGAAAATAAAATAATATAATTTCAATTTTCAATATTTTTATAGATGTCATAACAATATATCAAGACCAAGTGTCGATGCTTTGATGATTTTATTATTACATGTTATATTCACGTGAATTTTTTTTTTATTAAATTTAATAGCGATTTGCTTTTATATGATAAAATATAAAATTTATATAACAAGAGAGAGTTAGCCTTGAAGAGACACCATGGCTTAATATTCAACCACACTTTAATACCCAGCATTTTTTTGCAGCTTTATTCCCCAAGGATCCAACTAAAAGATTTGTTGAAGTACAGAAATGTTCTTCATTTTATTTTATTTTTCTTTGAGAAAAGATGGGTTGCCCTATTATCAATTTAATAGATTACATTCTAAATATATTTTTTGGAGCGTGTTAACTGCTTTCTAGTGTTCCTTCTTCCAATTCTTTGCTTCTCTAACAATAGAAAAAAAAGGTTGGATAATGGCTCTTCTTAGCAAGCAAAAAAATTATTTACCAGTAGATATATATTTTTTTTTTTTTTCTCAATCGGACGGTTTACCATTAATTGTATATTTAATGATATTGTAAAAGGGCATTTGTAGACTCACTTGAAATTTTTTATTCATTTTTTATTTTTTTGATACAACAGTTTACATTTTATTCGTCAAAAGCTTTTTAGCATATCCGTATTGCATTTCCGAAACTTTTCTACAACAAAAGAAATAAAAAAGCATTCATAGGATCGAAAAAAAATTGTATACAAGTATAGAAACTGGAAAAAGTATAGGATAAATTGTCGTTTAATTGAAGTGCTAACGTACAAAACTACTGTTACTCTGCATATATACACTGCACATACTGAAACTAAAACTTTTGTTCCATATCGAGTTCACCCATTGACTCGAGGAAAAAAAAAAAAAAAAAATAGAACACATTTTTTTTGTTTGTTTGTTTGCATGTGTCGTAGAAAAAAATTTAAAAAAAAAAAAAAGAAANAAAAAAAAATAAAAAAAAAAAAAAAAAAAACAAGAAACTAGGGCAAATCGGTTGGAGGTGAATTTGCAAGCAATATAGCTTGCTGATCCTCGGCTTGCTTTCCCTTCTGTTTCACAGTCTATATGTATACTTATTTATATATAAAATGTGTGTGGACTATATATACGACAAGAGCACAAAGTTACCTGCAGCATATAAACTGCAATCGCTTTAGTGTTTCCCTCAGCCTCCTTTGCCAAACTTAATAGTTACACCAACGATTTATTTGCAGCAAAGTATCCTTAAGTGCCACGGATTTACGCCGCTTACGATAATTGTCCCGTGTATACCTACAACTAAAACCATTTTAGTCGTACGACTCTAAATCCAAATTTATCTAACTCTCAATAAATATATCATTTTTTTTTTTTTTCTTTCCTTTTTTATACCTTTTCCGCACTGTATATATTTTGTATATAGATTTTTACTAACTTTCTCTATCAACTTGCTTTATTTTGTATTCATTTATTTTTTTACTTTTTTTTTCACCTCAATGTACTTTGTTAATTTTTTTTTATTTGTGCTGAGTTTACGAGATATAAAATAAATAAATATATATAGAACACGTAGACAGTTTGAGCACGTATCCATAATCCCTAAATAGTTCTCCAAATACACGCAACCACCAGACACCATTCAACATCATTAGTTGCGAGAGCAAAATATTTTAGCACTGTCAGAAAATAAAATAAATATAAAAAACGAAAAAAAAAAAAAAAAAGGTTTTCAGTCATTTGTATTTGCCCGAAAACAGTCAGCATATTTTTTTTTTTTTGTTTCGAGATTCCTTTGAATTGACGAAACAAAAACATACAAACAGTGGCAAAAACAAAAAACATACATATATAGAAAGAAAAAAAAATACAATAACACCAAACGAATGAGAATAAAAAATAATAATAACAATGATAAAAAATAAACTTCCTAGACAAACCAGAAAAACAATGCAATCAACAATTCTCGTATAGTTGTTGGTGCGTTTCCGTTGGAGATTCTTTTTAAAAATAAAAATTTCTTTTTTTTTTTTTAATTGTTTAAAATTTTATTTGTTTTATTACAAGTAATTATTTTCTTTGATCATATAAATAGTACATATAGTGCAGACTGGTGTCTTTTAATTAACCAAGCTCCATGTTGATATTGAATTGTTGAATTGGGAGGATGAAAGGAACTTGGTCAAAGTATATATATAATGGGACTAAAAGCTCATGTCGATAGTCACATCAAGCAAACGCGACACGAGAGTTTCCGGTATAGAACAGGTTGAAGGAACATGAGAGGGTGATAATCGTGATGAAAGCTCTTCTGTCCAATAGTATATAGCATGTTATGGGGATGGACAATCATCCAATTCAACAACGAGTAAAGAGAGGGAAGAGAAAATAACGGAAGAAGAAAATAAATGAATGAAATAGTATATATGCAATGATCCTTGTCTTCTGCCAATTCAGCGTGTTATTTCATCCCCTGTGATGGATACTATATATATACCTATATATACTAAACATCAACCAGTGCCATGTTCTGTCCTGTCAACTTCCGGCAACTTCATTGCAACTATATATAGCTATTTATTATTTTTAGTAAATTTTTTTATACCGAAAAATCATTTATTGTCAAGTCAGCTACAACTCTATACTCTTTTTTTGTTTTTTGTCGATACATCCCAATGTATAATGTGATGCAATTTTTCTTAAAATATTCCTGACACTGATTTTTGTATTTATCGAATATTCTGGTCAATATGCAGAGTTCATGTTGGTCAAGTGGACAGATTGCAAATTCGGATTTTCAAAGTTTATTACAGGGTTATACTGAGACTATCGAATACTTGTAGGGATGCAGTAAATCTGCTGACTCGGTAAAAAACACTGAGAATATAGACCCTCCTTATACTTGCACCACTTAGCAACAACCCCAATCTTCTTTTTGGTTTTCTTCGTCTTCTTCCTTGTCATCGTCATCGTCTTTTTCTTTTTCTTTTATTTTTAAGTTAAATTCTTTTTATATTTTTTTTCTTTGCAAAGACATCTTTTCTCCACTAACTCGTTCATCTCGTCGTAGCTCGTTTTTTTTTTACTTTATTTTACTTTTTTTCCATTTGAAAAAACTCGTCTATGCGCTCTGACGCAAAAATTCTGGCAACTCCTGAATGTTATATTCGTTTATCCATCCCATTTCAAATCCATACCCGCTTGTTGGAGACACTGAACTCTTTTACCTTTCAATTCTTTTCGATATGTATTTTTTTACAAATCTTTGCTTTATATATTTAACTTTTGAAAGAAAAATTTATCGTTGAGAATGAAAAAAAAATAAAAAAAATAAAAAAGTAAATTTATCAAAGTTTTTTATATAGGTATATATAAATAAATTGATGAGTATAAAATAAATAAATTTTCTATACTGAGAGTGATATTTGTAATCTACTTTTTCTAACCCCAAAGATTTTGCAAATGTTTTTCCACTTGAAAGACTTTTTTTTCTACATGTAAAGTTTTAAGAGATGTGAGTTTGTGTTGGTTGTATGAATAAATATTGGAATTTTGTGGGGGGATAAGCTACATTTTACGACAAGATACTTGTTTTTTGTCTTGCAAATCGATCCAATTCGTGTCAAACCATACAAAATGCGCGCACCCTCTCTTGACTACACAATATCTATCCATCTAAAAAAATAAAATAAAATAAAAAATAATACCCACAAAGTGTTATCTCTAGTCATACACATATATAGCTACAACCATGCATGTGCCTATAACACTTTATTTTTATTTATTTTATATATTTTCAATCGAAACTAAATAACCTCACTTTATACATGTCACTTTGAAAATAAAGTACCATTGGTCTTTGGCAAATCGAAGCTACACAAATTTATGTCGAGTAAATGTTGAACTTGTTTTTTATTTGTTAACTATGTATATTTATATTTAATACCGGAAATTTTTCAGTTAAATTGATTTTTAAATAACCAAAATATATGTATACATTGAGGGTGATTCTAATTTTGAATTTATATTGGGATCATGAGAGAGAAAGAGAGAGGAAAAGAGAGAGTTTGGGGATCTCGTTGACACGTATAATAATGAGATTGTACTATGTATAAGAGGGGTGACTAAAGTATATACTTAATCTTCAAATTCATTGCTGTGATAATTCAGTTAGTATACAGACCATTGATTACAATATAAATTCAAATCTTTAACAATTTTTTAATTGACTTTTATATTTAGTTTTAAATAAGTTTATCAAATTATATCTTAATAATTCTTGGAAATAACATAAATAATTATGAAAGTCTAATTTTCTATTGTATTAAAATTACTGACCAGCTGGTGTCGTGTCGTCGTCCTTATATTAATATAAATTTGATCTTTTAACGCATATTACATCTGCAATATTCATGAAAGACGATGGCAAAATTGGTGACTGTTGCATTGTGCAACTCACTTGGGAACAAAACCACCATCACTAGTAGCAGTATTAGTGTTAGTATTAGTATTAGTATTAGCAGTAGAAGTAGTAAAAGTAGTAGTTGCTAACCCTATACCAACTCAAAGTTCCAGATGTGAGCAACGAGAATACATAATTACATTGTCTCTGTTTCTCCTGTCTCGTGAACTGAGAAAAGCAACTATTGTAGACTATATAGCACATAGAGAGAAAATGAAGAGAATAACAATCATCTATAAATATATATCTATATAGAATAAGTAAACAAGAGAAAGAGAATTTGTTTTTTAAGGGGGATAAAGTCTTGGTTTGGTTGGTCGAGTCCTCAACAACTTCTGATATAATCTAGACAATGCTACTCTTGGGACACAGTGTGTTATAATATATTGTGTCTATACGTATAGAAAAGCAACGAGCTAAATTTGAGGGGTTGCTTGGAGTTTGTACTGGACGAAAAGGGATTCACAAATCGTGTCTTTCATGTAACTTAGACTTTACTGAGATTGCACTGCAACATAATGTTCCATCTCAGTGTACACAGTACATTGATATTCCAATTGGAAAACTGACTTTTATTTTTTATTTTTATATTTTACACTTTATCATCCCCTTTTTTTTTTTTTTGTAATTTTATATTTTTCGCCCTCACAGGTCACGATCACAACGCGCGTCGACAGAATTTTTCCTCAATTTATATTTCGTCTTCATCAATTTTCATCTTGACATCCAGTGTTTACAAAAAAAAATGAAAAAAATAAATGTAGTATAACAACTATGTCATTCGAGACAGGATAAAGATACTTTTATTGTTTATTATCATTTCAACTATTTTTTTTTTTTTTTTCTTTTCCCTTCTATGTGTTTAGTCTTGAGAATATTTTTTTTTGAATAATATTTTATATTTTGTTTTTAAATTTATTTTTATTTTTGTGTTCATCAAATGTATGTTTTGTGTCGTTTATTATTTATTCAGTAAACTTGAAAGTTTTTGGGTGTCGAAAGATAATAAACGACTATTTTTTACTTCTAGATCCAGTAGCATATTTTTTGTTTTTTTTTTTTATTTTTTTATCAACTGCGATGTTGTGCTTCTGCTAGATAAAAAAATATACAACTGTCATATATATATAATTTTTTTTTTTTAAAAGTTTAGGGACGAAAAGAAAAAGTCACTTTGTCGGAAGTACTTAGGGGGGTAGAAGGCAGAAGAGCGAGAGATGCACTTTTGGATAGTTTCAAGTGTGCCAGAAGGAATTAACTGAGGATTCTGGTTCAACTGGATACTACTCTGGTAGCCACTCAATGTGTGTGTATGTTGCATTTCACAAAAGTCTTCTACAACATATATATACATATAAATTGAGTGAGATGATACAGTCGTTGAAATGTATTTCTCTCTTTTCACATAGATATATATAATTCGAGTACATGTTGGATATATCCCAAGAGTCTGTCGTACTCCTTGGTTGTCGCTTTAACAGTGAATAAGCACTGTAGATAACTTGTATTCGAGTGGTGAAACGTGGTTTATGTCAAGTATCAAAAGTCTCAACTGTACAAAATGATTGGCTCTAAATTTACAGGAAAAAAAAAAAATAAATATCAAACGTTTAATAAATATATAATGTATGACCTCATAGAAAATGAATGAAGATATAAATTAATATTTAATGTTTCTTTATCCAATTCTTTTCCTATACAAATGCATTTTTGAACTGATTTTTTTTTTTTTCTATTACTTTTCCCCTATCTTATCAATACTTGCCTATATGTATATATATATCTACTCAGTGTGTGATGAGGTTGATCGTGAATGTCACTTTCCTATTGAAAGAGCAATTTCCTATTTTTCCCTTTTTTTATTTTCCGGAATTTTGATGCGACCATTAGCCCTGAATTGGCGAAAGAAAGAAGCATCGATTTTCTCACAATTGCCGGTGGCGGTTGTTGGAAACGNAAGCGATTCAAACCATACAAAGTACATAGTTTTTTTTTTTTTTTCATTTCTTTTATACAGTACAATCACACGCTTCATGCAAGTATCATACACTTAAAATTTTATTCAAAGAAAAAAAATAAAACCCCATATTTGCTTTCGAAAAAAAATATAATACGAAAGTAAACACATTAATAATATTTCATATAATAAAAAACTTAATTTAATTCATTTATTTATTCAAATCAAAAAATTGATATATTGATATTATAATATAGCGTTGAACGACAACAGCTCATAACATTGTTGAGCCAATGATATTTACTATAAATCCAAGCATCTTCAATAATTTAAATAAAACACTTTAACTAATACATCAACATTCAACTAAAAGTTTTCATATAAACTTGCAAACGCTATTTCAGGACTTTCAAACAAACAATATTGTTGTAGCGTATGATCCCAAGAGGACTCAATATATTATATATATATAACTAGTGTGAAAGCTTTGCAAGAGCTGCAAGCGTAGAGAATTTAGTTTTGAGGCATAAAGAGAAAACCAAATGAAAAGTATGTATAGCAATAAGTTGCTGATGATAATGATGATGATGATCATCATAATGATGAGGAGCTAAATCAGGTATACATGAACAAACAACGACACGAGTTGTTTGAGCTCTTTGTGCGAATAGCATGTGTGTGAGTGTGTGCATGATACGCGAGTCTTTCGATTGATCGCAACCACGTGAAGTGTGTTTTACTCGCACTCACTCACTTATATATATATTTTATAATTATTTATATGGCATACATGGTAGACTGTATTTTGTTATACACTGCATGCACTCATTTTGCATATTACTGCTTCTTCTCCTCCTCTTCCTCATCCTCTCACTAATTATACAAGCAACTTTATCTATATGATTCTAATTGGATGATACAGAGTACCGAGCATCTTTGTTGTCTCTTATATTCTCTCGAGAGTACATCACCAAAGTAGCTATCAATGATATAAGCTTGTATTGTGAATTAAAAAATAGTCTGTCAATTGCATATTAAAAGTGTTATACATATAAAAAAAAAATAGAATAATAAATTGAGAGAACAATTGTACAGTGGCACTGAAGGATCAGTATATAGATTTTTCAATTTTCCGCTGGAGGTTAACGTCAATTTTGCCCTTCGATCAACTGCCAGGCAAAAAAATAGAAAAAAAAAAAAAATGAAACTGCGATAAAGAGGGTAAAGGGTTTGGCTTGTGGAAAAATGAAATCGCAACGAAAATAGGGCTGTCGGGTGAAGAGAAGAGAAGAGGAGAAAAAGAGTTTGCAGAATGAGAGTAGAGCTCGATTGATTCACTGCCAATATAACGGTGTGTGGTGACTGGTGACGTTGTCGTGGCTTGTAACCCTCTTTTCTTCTTTTTTTTTTTTTCCTCTGTATGCTGAGTTATACCTCGTTCTATTTCATCCAGTTTTCGATCTAGTTTGGCCAATGCACCAAATGAGAATAATATAGCTTCGTTCCAATTTCAATTTTCATATATTATTTATTTTTTTTTTTTTTATTATATTTTTTATTCTCTTGTTTTTACACAAAGTTATACTTATTATACCTTTTATGAAAAAAAATTAGGGATAGTTTAAATTTATAAATATTTTATCAGCATGTGGCTTTTCTTGTGCTTTTTAAAATGACAGATGCGGGTTGTTGATGGTAATAGAAATTGAATGAAAAAAAAACAAAAAAAAAAGAAATTATTTAAAGCAAAGCGGAAATTGTTGGTATTTGTTTCGGTACACGTCTCACGCGTCTTGTGCAGTTGCATCAATTAAAGTTGTTTAATGAACTTTCCAGACGATGAATTTCGTCACTGGAAGCTTTTCCTAGGGGTTCGTGCACTCTCTTTCTTTCAGCACAAAAAATAAAACAAAATTAAAAATTAAGTTAGATTATATACATGAAAGAAAATAGAGATGACAAAGATGTAAANTTGACAAAATAATTTTTCAAAGGAAAAAAAAAAAAAAAAGAAAAAAATGTGTATAAAATATATATAAAGTATAAATATAAAATAAAAAGTTGTAGAAAGCGTAATTGTGTTCTTTCCACGCAGCTGTCTTCAGATCTTCGTGATGACATTTACTGACTGTCTTGTTTTTTTTTAGTATTTTTTGTCAGTCAGTACATGACACTGTCTTTTTTATATACTCATAGCAACTTTGAGTCTACTCACCCTCACACACAATTTCTACAAGACATTTGCCATGCTCGGCACTTTTTTTCCAACTCTCGAGAGCACACTTTTATTTTTTTTTTTATTGACGAGATCACATTTTTTGTATCTCAAAAAAAAAAAAAAATAATAATGTATATTTACTTTTTAAAAACTTTTATATATATATATATTTATATCAACAAATAATGAGCTACACGTTCTCGGACTTGTCAACGAAGATAGTCAATTAAAATTCTAGAAAAATCTTCAATTTCAAGAGTAGCAAATAAGTATAAAAAAATAAAAAATGAAAAACATATTTCAATATAATATATCTGTCAAAAGTTTATTCCTGAAATCTTAATGACAACCCAGAGGGTAAAAGCTAAAGTACCTTCAAACAAACTTGGCACACAGAATACATGATTTTAAATAAAATAAAAAATTATATGCAATATCCAAATATATATATGCACTTTTTCTGATAATCAGCTTATATATACAACAAGAGCTTGAGCTTTTTCATATATACACATACATATACATGTACAAACTCATCTTTGCTGCAACATAACCACTCACATTGTGGATGAGATTTTTATATTTTATTTTATTATTATTATTTTTGTTTCCTCTTCACCACCACACACACACACACACACACACACACACACACTATATTTTTATTTTTTTCAAGTATGTGGGGTTATGAATAATGAGGACAACGTGAATCGATTTGAAAGAGCCCTTGCTCTTGACGGAAATGGGAGACGCACGAACGAATCCAAAGAAAGCAAGGCAAAGAATAATATATATACATCAAAAAAATAAAAAAAAACGAATAAAAATAAAAGGAAATCGAAAAGTCTCTGACTCCCGAAACTTGCGAATAAAGATACGAATGTATTGAAGGCAAAAAGAAGAAGGTCTTTTACCTTTTATTATTCTTATTTTTTGCTTTACTTTTTACATTCTTCCAGTCTATTTATTTTATTTTGCTTTCTATCGAGTGAGGAATAACGTCTTGCTCCTCACGGGCATATAAAAAACGAATAGGACTATAGGGTTGTCTGAAGGGTTGTGTCCAATATATGTATATATAAGAATTGCCAACGGGTACGTCACTCGATAGTGTGCACTTTATCCGCATGGCCAAGTGAACCGACCGATCAACCCTCAGGCTTACAATCCATTTTATTGGATGTAATACTGACGCATTTTTTTTTTTTCATCTCTTATTTATATGATCATCTCACAATCCAGATTTTGTGATACGAAAAAATAAAAAAACACAAAAACAAGATAAATATAAATGAAATAAAAAAAAAATTGAATATCAACTCAATATTCAACAATACTCAAATTCTCATGTATCTCAATTTTAAATTTCACTATATATATTTTTTAGCTTTTTTATTTTTTTTATTTCAATTTTATCATATTTATTTTCATATAGAATCTTTTTTTACCCTCGATACTCTGTATCCGTGCATCACATGAAATAGCAATATAGATCGAAGTAAATTCAATTTCCGGTTTAGCTTGCAATTAGATTCAATTTTAGAATTCCATTTCAAAGCACAGTCTAGACATATAACAACTTTTTTTTTTTTCTCATTTATTATTATTATTATTATTGTTTTTTGTATATGTCAAGTTGAGCTGAGTGGCTGCGATGGTTTTTGAGGGTATCGTTTCAATTCATTTTTTATATACTTTTAAAATATATATGTATATTTATATTTTTTTTCTTTTTCATGTATGCCAAATACGTTTTACACACGCACATAGCTAAAGCACTCGATGTCCTTAATCAATCCCTGACATTTTGAATGTTTCGATACTCGAATTATCGATCATTTTGATTGTACGATAGAGCATTGTCTTTCTCTCACACATCCTATGTACATTTAATTTATTTATTTTCGTTTGAGTGCAATGCATTGTGAATATATATACACATGCATATTTAATATTTTCACACAGATATATATATACAGCTTGAAATGCATTTGAAAATATAGAGGGCAATACTTTTAGGTGGATGGCGATACACTTGAATACGATGAGAGGCTTTTGGATTAAACCCGCGAGTCAATAAATCAGCAACGCTTTTTTTTATTTTAACCTCACGCCCGTTTTTTTTTTTTGTATTTATTATTCAAGTATCAAAAAGATGAGATATTATATACTGCACCAACACACATTGGTTTATTTTTATGATTAATAAAAATAAATAAATAAATAAATAAAAGCTGAATAGTTGAATCAAGTTAATAATAATAAATTAATGAGAAAAGAAAAGAAAAAAAGTTGAAAAAAAATTACCAAGAGATGAAGAAGAAAAGGGAGCACAAATGCAGTCATATCGTTTAAAATATCGTTTTCTATTAATCATAGTATGCATTAATGGTCCCGGAATTCCGTGTATTCCATTAGTAACTGTCCACTGTATGCGCTGTGGTTTTCCCCTACCTTAAGCTTTTTTTTTATTTTTTTTTTAATTCTTTTTACTTGACGTTTAGAATTTTCAGGCTCCATTGAAGTGCAACAACTAAAATTCCACTTTATTACTTTACTTTGGGATCCACAAAAACTCGGTGTGGTGTGCAATGCCTTTGACCTTTTATTATTATTTTTTATTTAATGTTTTTATTAATCTATATTATTTTTTATTTTTACGTATGAGTTTCTGGGCTTTTTATTATTATATATATATTTTTTTTTCCATTTTCGTCTGTATCTTTTGTTTGAAGAGAGGGAGAATTGTGGATATGCACACATTGGTTTTTCATTCATGATTTTTTATTTTTATTTTTTTCATAGTCTGTATAAATATAGGAGGCTTTTGTTGATGGGGATATTGCTTTCGGATATGAAATATATTGAACTGCATCGCTATATGTCATATATATAAAAAAAATAAATAAATAAAAAAATGACATTGTTTATACATAGTGAATGTTATTATATGAATTCTACTAAAAATTCATACATAAATAAAACAAAGTTAATTTTTCCATTTTAAAAAATTATAAAAATACTTATAAAAAGTTAAAATATTAATTCTCATTCATTTTCAAGTTTTTTAGTCTTGAGATTTTTAGCAAATTTAACCTTCCTATTGTTGGATTTTAAAAGCGGCTTTAACTGAACGAGCAGTTTCTTTGTTCCATTTACCATTTCATGGAGCCATTTATTTTACATAATATATATATTTTCCGTCAAAATCTTTGAAACTTTTGTAATTGAGACGTATAAAAATAATAATATTAAAAAAAGAAAAAATGAATCATGTATTTATTTAATTATGTAATCGCAGTTATACAATTTACAAAATTAAAGTTGTTAAATAAAGGAAGACGCGTGTTGTATATAGTTTATAATAAAAAAGAAAGGTAATACATACAAGATGAGAAAGGATGTTGCGGATGCGGTGTCTATACATAAAAGTAAATATGAAATTTCTATGCGCTATCATGTAATTAATAAATTAATGAGCTATGTCATATTTGGCAAGCATCTTGTTTCCGACAAGCTTCTATATACAGCTGAACACGTATTTACACAACAATAGAGAAAAATTCAAGTAATTGAACCAGTAGAAAATAACTTTTTTTTTTCATTTTTTTTTTTTCATCTTTTACAAAGTGAAATGTATTGATTGAAATACATATATACACAAGTAAATTTTTTATTTTTCGAGGTAAAAAAGGTAGTGCAGTGTACGAGAGAGGTCTTTTCAAGTGTGCTTCGTTGAGTCGCGCCAGGCGTCGTTAAGAGTGGACCAGTCACAACTATATATCAGAACATGAGAGTAGTATAGCAACGATCCTGGCGCCGTTGTCACCCCCAGTGAATTAATGGCAGCTTCGGTGTGAAGCGCCGGAAGTATGTTTCTCCTCTCTCTCTCTCTCTCTTTCTCTCTCTTTTTGCCACTGTTATATATATATACCACCTTGATAGATCTATATCTATATCTTTACACACTCATACTGCAACGATACTATTTCTCACCCTCTCACCTTCTCTCATATATACTGTATGAGAGTGCCTGTATATTCGGCACTCTTTCTTCATCCAATGGGTTGTTACTTTAACAGCTCTCTCCAATCGACACGATACAAAATGCCCGGACTTTGTCGGAGCCACTACTCTCTTGTGTCAACCTGTCTATGTCCCCTCTCTCTCTCTCTCTTACTCTATGATTTTATATATATACTGTAGCATGTACAAAAACACCTTCAGTGTGTGTGAGAATAATAACGTTAAGGGGTTGCAGGTATTGTCATTGAGTATGTATATAATATACTGTCCATCCGTTTTGAAAATTGATACTCGAGTTGAGACACCAAAAGCACAAGCGAACACGATGCTGTTACAAGCATCATGACACAATGCTGCACACTTTATGATGTTGTAACAGAGTTTTGATTTTCCATTGTGTGTTTATTCTATATATATATATATATATAAAAAGTAACATGAAACCAAAGTATTAAAAAATAAAATAGATTTTACAAGTTTGATACTAATATTTTCATGTTCAAAGTTTTCATTGTTATATTTATACCTAAATTTAATGAAGTTTAATTAAATTTTTCTTTTAGTAATAATATTTAATAGTTTATACATAAAATAGTTGAATTTGATTTGAGACACAATGACATATACGTATATACGTTACGTAGGCGGCATCAGACTCTTTGTTATATATGCGTATATTACAAACAATGACGTAAATAAATTTTTCACTCAATGTGTACATGTCACACACAAGAAAACTAGCTCTAAATATACCGTTGCAGTGACAGAATAAAATGTCAAAGTAAATCCCTAAACAACTTGTCGTTTTTTGGATATTTTTATATATAAAATAAATAGAACGTCACCTAAATATAATAAAAAAAAAAATAAACTGTACACCCACGCGTTATATACCTATATAAAATCACATAAATGAAATAGAAAAAAAAAATAGTAGTAACATTTGTGCTAGACGAGTATGTAAAAAAAAAAAAAAAGTGAAATGAAAAATCATCTTGAAATAAGAAGAAAAAATATATGTAAGAATAGTGAGAGTAAGTAGTGAACGAGTGAAATAAAATTATATAAAAATGGAAAATATATATGAAATGAAAAAAAAAAAAATAATAATAATAATAAAAAGTGAACCCCAACGGAGGGTTTAGTGTGAGAATAAAAAAGAGAGAAGCGTCAGTGCAGTACACACATGAAAAACCCCAGTCAACCCCCAAGAGATATCTATCTACCTACAAACCCAATGCACAAGCGGAAAAATGCATTTTCCAACGGTTAGAAAATTTATGAGTCTTTGGACAATAGGCATGCACCGGGAATATATAACATAACAAACCAAACCAACCAAAATCCGCTTTTCACGCTTCAGAAAAACTTCCATACACATACATACATATATACATACAAATATCTTCCTGTGAATATAATATTATTTTTCTCTACTCGGCACCATTACTAAAAATAATAATATCAAAAATAAATATATATTTGTTTACCCATCACATACACACACACAAAAATGTAATTTTCATATTTTTTTTTTTTGTTCATCATCTACTTGACCCAATCATTTATTTTTTTTTCAACAAAGTGGTGATTCTATCATCAAGATTCAAGTGGAACGTGCTTTATTCATCTCACTTTATTCAAGATGTGACACATTTAAATGAGAACATCCACATCATGAGCCAACTTATACGCCACATTAAAGATTTATCTACCCTCGTTTACATATTAAATATATCTTAAATTATTATTGGTCTATTTTAATTTTTTTATTATTATTTTTTGATGATGGTTAACGAGGTTTATGTGTCTAACTAAACAGTTACTAGCTTTACTACTTACCAAGCATGCACAAATTACAATATCTATATAATATTATATATATATATTTTTTTTTTTTAATTTTTTTAAAGCTTTTATAACATTTTTATATTTCCTTTGTATAACAATCAGCTGGCTTATTACATCGTCGTTGCTGAATTGAGTTGGACACTTTAATGATAAAAACATATTTCACATATATACTCCAAACACACACACACACACATATATGGTTACAGTATATATTTAATAGTCAGGTCATGCAATTACTGATATTATAAAACACCCGCAAGATTTTGAATTGGCTTTATGTACACACACACACACACACATACACATACACATATGTTGGGATTCATAAAATTATAACTGTTTAAATTAGCGTACACTGTGTTATACTCGTAAAATTTATTGATGGTTACACAGTTCTTGAGTAACACGATAAAGCTTAAATTTTACACATAAAAAAATTATTATTTTATTTTTTTCATTTGGTTATCGCAAAAGTTGTAAATATATTTACACGTATTAAAATATTTACGTACATTTTTCATGATTCATTTTTTTTTTTATTTTTTTATTTTTTAACAATTCGGATTAGGATGTATGCATAAAAAAGCATAAAAAAAGAAATTGTAGGATTGGTGAAATGAACATTTTGAATTATTTCGGAAAAAAAAAAAAAAATACCAACAATACGTGGATATATATTTTTTTCATTTCATACGAGAATTTTTTAGTTTTTTAGTCAATAATCCCTGGTAGGTGCTTGTAAAGCACGAAATACAAGGTATAAAAAAAAAAAAAAAGTTTTTTGTTATTTTTTACCAGTATAAAAAATAAATGAAATAAAATAAACACATCGAAAATCTGATGAAGCTTTTTTGTTTTTTCACATAAACTGTAAAAATAAAATTTGATAAAAACAATAAATATATATTTATTTAAAAATTGACTAATAAATTATTGAGTCTATTTTGTAAATGTCATTTTGTTTATTTATTATATGACCATTAATTTGAAAAAAAAAAGAATTAAACTGATTTTTTTTCTGAATAAACGATTGTGTATTGTTTTTATTACACAAAAAATTTGTGTAATTTTTGGGGATGTCATGTAGATTAACATAACTGTCACGAAATAAATGGTCGAGTGATATTAGCTTAAAGGCACGGTCATCCGGTTGTCCACTGAGCCATCACATATCTCACATTATTAAATTAGAATCACGTCAACAACAATAGTCATGATTATATAAGTGTACAAAATTTTCCAACATTGTCTTTCAAGCGGAAGGATATTCAATGGGCCATGCAATTATTTCCAAAGAGAGAAGTGTACAGTAGTTTAATATATTTTGACAATGATGAATATCGAAATATTATTTAACATGTAGTAGTGTAATAATGTGCACTTGGTTGTTTTCAATACCTTGCTGGTGATGCTGCAGCTTACTTGTTAATTCTTGAATACTGTCATAGATGAAATTTATCATTGAATATCTGATTATTATTATTATTATTATTATTATTATCATCAAGTTATATATTTATATGTAAATGTGATTTGCACAAGCGACTTTCTGGGTAGTCATTCGTCATCGGCATATCACGGAAACTCACTCTGACATTCTCGTGAATTTTGACATTAAGATTTGCATTACAAATTTCTGACCAAACTGCATCACCGTCAACTCACTCTACATATAGGATATTGGATAGTTTAGAATAATGCAATAATGTTTGTGAATATGTGGATGTGTGTGTGTGTGTGTGTGTGTGTGCATATATGTATAATGTTGATGCGACAGATGCATCACCTGTATATGTTGGCATGTCCATTTGCTTTCGCATATTTACCATTACTCTCATTTCATGCCAACTTTGTATATCAACTGATAAATTCATTCAGCATTATGCGGCTTGAATCTTTGAAACAAAATATTTCATCAAATTGTTACCATGATGATGATGATGATAATAATAACAGACATCATACATGATGTTCTTCATAAATCTGATGATACTTTTTTATATTTATTTATTTTAAAATATCTTCCCTGTTGTGATGTGAAATGAAATGTCAGTAATTTATTTATGACACTCTTAATAGCTTTAAAATACTGACGAAAAATAATATCATTCACATAAAAATATTATATAAATTATAATATGAATAATATTAATAATTTAATGGTTTATTTTTAGATGTTGGTGTTTTTTTTTTTTTTTAAATAAAAAACTTGAATCAATTTTTTATTTTTATAAGTATATAATTTATATTTATCAATTTATTTGAATTTTTTAAATGTAAATATTTATTTATTTATTTTGAATGAAAAATAATATTTATGGCGCGCATGTTTGGAAAGTTTTTAATTATTTTTAAAAGGAATATTGAAAAATTGAAAAATAAAAAACAACTGCAGGTATTTTAGTTGAATAATTTGAAAACAAGATTTTCTCGTATACATATCTAACAGCTAGCAAGGGTATATATATATTGTGGTGGTATGTTGAAGAGTGAGAGAGATTTTTTTCAAGTACCTCTTTGAGCGTCATTAGTCTCGGGCTTTTAACAGCCATGGCATTCGTGGCTGGCACGCGACAACATTGGACTTATACCCATACGTGAAAGGGGAGTTGGTTTGTTCATTCGTTAATGGAATGAGAAAAACAGTAGGATTACAGAGACAGGTGGCTTGGACATATTTATAGTTTTGGTCAACTAAATTCTACTCACACACACACACAGCAATAGCTATTTCACCAAGTATTTTGCGGTTAAATGAACTCAACTCTATTCAATGTGAGCAATGATAATATGCCTCAGTATATATAGTCTTTTAAATTTTCGTTAATCATTTATTTATTTATTATTATTATTATCATTTTGACTTTGTCGTTTCATTCATTTAAACTTCTATGAATAGATGCTATTTAAAGAACATTGTACAGAGTGTAATTTCACTCATCATCATCATCATCATCACCATCACCATCAACACTGCATAAACTCAAGCTTGCAAATTGCATTTTCAACTGCTGATGACAGCTAAACACACGTACCAATCACATACTCATCTACTCACACTGTACATTTTTTTTTTTTTTTTTTTAAATATTTTTTTTTTTTTTCACTGCATTTATCCNATCTTTTTTTTTTTTCTTTTGGATTATATTATACTATGTAGGTATATTTATCTTCTTTTCATTTTAAATTCTTGAACTATATATATTGTGTGTATCGATGCCTTCTTTCCACGAGAAGAAAAAATAAAACGGAATCTCACTGTGGGCAACGCCCCATCGACCAGGTTCATTCGTTCGTCCAGCCTAGAGCATAGTAGTATAGTTGTAGTGTAGATATATACCTTTACCCATTCAAATCATCAACAATAAAATGGATTTCGTAGAAAATTCCTTCCATCATTTGAAATCCCAAGCAATCTTACATATACACATCCATATATATATCCAGATGGCCTTTTGCTTTTATTTATATATATCATATATATTTTTTCCTCCCTTGTATTTGTATATATTATTATATTATCCTGCATATATAGGTGAATTCTTATGTTTGTTACTTCGAATCACTGTGGATAACACAATAAAAACACACACACACACACAATCACATTATATTCATGATGAATAACTAAAATTTTATAGCCCCTAAATTTAAAAAAGAAAAAAACCAAATAACAATAACAATAATGCTTCAGTTATAATTTTGTAATATAAGAATCAATCCTTCTCGTGACAAGGGATTTAATAAAATAAAAAAAATTATTTATATAAAGATATTAGACCTATCGATAGAGCATACAAGATTAAAATAAAAGAGAAAAAAAAAAAAAAAAGGGCGAGTCAATTTGGGAATGTGCTACAATCATCGTCACAAATGAAAAATAAAAAAAAAAAAGTTTTTCTTTTTCTTTCGACTAGGATGTGATTATTATGATTATGCTCAAAGTTGATACGAGTTGTTTAAGAGCCGCCTGCTGCAAATCTTTTTCAGCTATATATATATTCCATTTGATATTTATGTATGTGTGACTGTTATATAGCTATATCAACCCACCTTTTGCTTGGCTATACAACGCAATACACGCATTCACGACCACCCGTGAGATTATATATGAATAAAATTCTAAAGGCAAAAAGATTGCTAATTAACGATGACCGTATATACTTTCTGCAATGTATTATTGTTTTGTTAAATATATATATACAAACGACGACGACCCACCTGTCTTTTCTGCAGCGACAATGGGCGCGTGCTATAATACCATGATTTGCCTACATGTTCACCGCCTATTTACCAGTTCAAGTCAACTATTTTTATTTAAACAAAAAAAAAAGAAAAAATGAAAAACAAAAGCATTCATTCATTTGTTTTTTTATTAAATATACACACATTGTTTCTATATATATTCAGCTTGTATATATGTTGAAATAATTATTTATTTATATTTAAAATTATATCTGGAAAATTCATCTCATTATGGTTTATTTTTTTTCATTTAAATTGTTTACAAACATGTAATCAAGTTTTTTATTTTTGAGAAAAACACACAATCACCATCAACACCATCATGCCACTGTGACTTTTCATTCCAATTGTGTTGTACTTGCAGTGCTTAGTTAAAAAGTTTAGTAGTGTAAAACAGGATGTCTCGTGAAGTGAATGCTGTTGGTATTGCTGCAGTTGTATGCACACTTCTGGACTTTAATTTACCACCCAACAGGGGGTTTTTGTGTCTGAATAATAATATTCTCTGGTCTTTTATTATATGATGGCTTGAGAAGTAGCAATATACATACATACATTTCTGGACCCTTGCCGAGTCAAATTTTACTAACGAAGAAACTTTTTGAAGGGCCAGGAAATACATCCCGCTTGTGTACATCAGCCAAGCATGAACATTCAATATGCATATATATATAGATATGTCTTTTGGCCACATTTGTAATGTCATAATTTTAAAATAGTAAATGAATCTTGTGTTTCTCTCTTTGCCAAAAGGGAAAAAAAAAATAACAAACTTTTAACATATTATTGTGTGTAAAAAAAAAAAGAAAAAATTCCACTCTAAAATACTTTTTCCTNTTTTTTTTTTTTTTTTTTTCCATCTTTTTCTTTGTTGTTCCTTCATGAAATACTTTTTTTTGCATGAGTGTGTGTGTGTCTGTTATTCATGGTGGCCCCCTAGCTTCGTTGCTGATTTATAGTTTTTAATTTGAGCCTCATTTCAAGTCTGAATATAAGAGGGCAACAAACAAAATGGAAATAAGTGATAATGAAGATAATAAAACATAAAAAAAAAAAAAACATTTTTTAAAATATGCATTATTTGAAAAATAAAAAAAACTGCAATATCTTGAACATTAAAATTTTAAATGATAGAAAATGGTGATTAAAAATTTTATTTTATAACGATGCCACACTTTTGGATTTTTTTTTTTTTGAGTCATCGAGTTTTAAAGATCCTAACATTTATGAACAAAAATCTCAATCGTTTTTTTTTTTTCCATTTAACTGAAAGTTGCATTATTCCATTTTATTTTAGTTTTTTTTTTGTTCTTCAAGAATCTCTTGATCTTTTTGGTCTCACAAGACAGACAAAATTTTCGGGTGCAATTCCATTGCCTGATTCTTCAACCACACGTCCTTGAAAATTCACTTTACCAAGAGACCGACGCGATTTCTTGAGCATTGCCATCAATCCTCTCTCATCTCTTGCTTCTGATCGCCATTACTTTATATTTATTTTTTTCTCTTGTTTTTCTTCTTATTTATATGTATTTATTTGTTTTTCTTTTTTCGTATTATTTTATTTGGTATATTGATAGTCTTTCTTTCTTTCTCTCTCTTTCTTAACCATCTACCTTCGTCAAGAAACTTTTAGGAGTACGTCCTTTTTTGGCTTTCAATGTGGTGAATTGGACTATGGAATCGATACATAAATGTATTTGGTCTGCTTCAAATACAATTTCAAATATATAGGTATATATAAATTGTACAAATAAAATCGATCAAATGTCCAGGAGTTAGTTGGCTTGGCTTGATTTGGTTTGGTCGATACAACTTTCAAGACACAAGGTAAAACTTTGGTTTTCATGTGGCGATGAAAATTGCCAGTCTCTCTCTCTTTCTCTCTTTCTCTATGTATTTGTTAACATGGAGGAATGAAGAGTAAATTTTCCTCTTCACCTAAAACTATACAACTGTATAACTCTTGGGTGTATGTATAACAAAGTTTGTGGATTGCTGACAGGTTTTACGTGTCTACATAGCCAACCAGCTCTCCAACAGGTATAACTTGACTGAAGGTGGCTTTAAACTCGTTTATACTAACGAGAACAAACGTGGACGACCGTCGACCACACAAATGACGAGATTTTCAGTGCTAATTTTCAGCAAAGTGAACATTCAAACATCAAAATTCACACTAAATAATTTGCAAATATTGTTTATCAGTTAAGCATTTAATTTTTCATATTTAAAATAGCACATGATGAAATAAAAAAAAATGGCAAATAGAAAGAGGTCACGTTGCACAAATAACTCATTGATGAATGATTCTCACTGACTATTTGCCAGATAAATATATATCGCGCAGTGACTCATCGTGAAACTTGTTAAAGTAATTTCAGAGAGTTTAAAGTTTTTAGTTTATAGTAAAAGTCACAGGTCGTCTTCTTTCGTTTTATATATCTTTATTTGTTTTCTTATTTTATTTTTTCATCTTGTAATATTGCAGTATCATTGGAAATACGTATTTCGATTAGCCAAGCGATAATAACGATCGTTGAGAACAATTTTTGCTCTTTACTTAAAAAACTTTTAAATAATTTTCATGATGAAGAATAACGAAAAAAGTTTTTTTATATAAAAAAAGAAAAAAAAAAGAAACTTATATGCAAAGTATATCTAACAATTCCGAGTTTTTAAATAAATAGCAAGTATTTTATTTCATTTTTTTTTCTAATGAGATTATCTGGTTGTGTAATAGATGACAAGTCATTTTTTTTAATCAAAAATATACAGCAGTAAAATGGGGTAGAATGAGTATCTGCCAGAAGACAAAATGAAAGAAAAAAAAAAACATAAAAAATAAAATAAATAAATGGTGAAGATCTATAAGGAAAAGAGGTGATGTTGTAGAGATCCTGGCCAATCTTCATTCGAGCACGCTCGTGAAATATCGGCGTACGGGGAAATTACTCCCTGCCGTAAAATTCAACTTCTTGAATTCGTTTTCTCAGTGAACCAACCTAAAGATATAAAGACAAGGTGTTTCCTAAGGGTGAAAAAAAAAAAAATATATAAAACCATGCAGATCCTTATTCCTCATCACCACCATCCAGCTTTACTCCAATTACAATATTAAAATTAGCTATTCGACTATATATGTATATGAATATTTTTTCATTTCATTTATAAATATATACTTTTTAATACACCGGTTGAAGTATAGGTCACTAAATTTTGAGCTAACCTTCATTTATATTTCTCCAGCCTTTCTGTAATATATATTTTATTTTTTATTATATTTCTTCAACAAAAGACAAAAGTACACTAGAAGAGATTAAATTTCCCTTATGACGAGACGACATTATCAGATCCTGCAGTGAGAATATAGACATAGGGAGCACAGAAAAAAAAACCCTATTACACTGAGAGAAATCGCCGATTTTAAGAAAATTTTCCAATCTTGATTCAAGATGGGCCGAATTTCNAAAAAAAAAAAAAAAAGGGACAAGTAAATTTAATATTAAAAAACAAGACACCACTGATGCTCAAATATAAAATACCCATTATAACAATTTTCATATTGCCATAATAATTTATATTATTCACATAAAATATATTTATTCAATTCACCGACAGTGTCTACCCTTGTCCAGGCTGCCCTTATAAATGTTGATTCAAGGATTTTGGACTGCAGACACCAACTCTATGCTTCCTCTTCTCTTCTCTTCTCAACCCACTTTTTCCACTAAAACCTCTCTCTGTACAATGTATTCACAAACCATGCAAACCCCAAAAACATTTTCAACCCCACAAATATAACCAGTTAGCCCTGTTTTGTATATAAAGCCCTATAAGACCCTTATCATTCATGCCCACACTCAACAACTAAAGTCATTGTCATTAATAATCACTTTGGATTTAACTGATGCATTTATTAAATATTTATTTCATATTCTTGTAAATTATATGATTTACAAGCTTAGTTAATTTTAAATTAAATAACATAATAATTGAAGTCATTTTTTTGAAGCTCAATCATAACTGTTATGTCATTAAGCTTTGTCAAATACATCTGGTCTAGCCAGCAGCTATGTATACATATATACAGGTGGTTGATGCTGAAACTCAAGCACTTGCAACTGACACTTTTTCAATGATCGTGCATCTTTGGCCAGTCAATAAAGTATGTTTTTCAACGACATATATATCAACACACTTCCTGTGTCGTCGTCGTCGTCGTCTTCAAGAATACCATCCGTGTAATATATATACCTATTTGCAAAAAAAATATATAATATATTTTTTTTAAATATATAAGTATAGGATGTGCAGACGACATAGTTCAGTACACTTGAGTTTCTTTTCATAACCCATCTACCATCATGGCATTTTTGTGTGTGTTCTTTATAATCCCTGATGTCGTTTACTTGTGTCTGAACATGCCACACTTGATGGTTTATACTTTTATATACTTTTATATACTCCAGTAAAGTCATGTGCCCATTGAGACTTTGTTGTTTTAATTAACTTATGGAGGAACAAGAGACAACTACTACATACACATATACTAATTTAATATCGAAATGACAAGGATGTATATGTGTGTTTAAAATTATCCGACATACACCGGAAAACGTTATGTCGCAGGCTCATCAGTAATTTCCGGTGGACACATACCAAGAAACTTTTAATATACATATATTACTTTAGCAAATTTATAAGACAACATGTATACATATGGATATTAGGGTCAATCACCATCATCATCATCATCATCATTCATTAATAGATAAACAACAAGATAAACAATGGATCTAATGAAATAATTATTTTATATATGGTCTTTTTTGTTTCTTTTTTAATTGGTATTTATTTATTTATTTATTTTTTGAACATGCAAATGTTTGATGAAAAATTCAGGTCAATTCATTGGAGCAATTTTTTTTTGTTGCTTTTATGGTAAAGGTATTTTTCAAAAAATATAAAACCAAGCTATTATTGTTTGTATATTTTGAATGGATCGATTTTTAAAAAATATTTTTACTTATGACTATTAATTATTTAAAATCAGACAAGTTGACACAAAAAGTTGGTTCAATTTTGTAACTTGCAATTTTGAAAAAAGCAAAAAAAATTAAAAAAAAATTCATACAAACATGGTACATTTTCTGAGGCAGCATGATTTTATAGCCTGTTTTTCTCACCTGTCCTGATGGACGACCTCGTCCTACTTTGAGTCACGAACAGACGTTGCATAGTACATTTTTACTTTTTTTTATTTTTACTTTTAAATATATAACAATAGATTGAAAATCTGTCTTCATCAATTTTCGCTTGTTCAAGCATGATGAAAAACTTTATATACCCATTCAATAAATATTTAATCAAAACTTGGTGTAATATATAAATTTATTAATTTTTTATCATTTAAAAAAAAGCTTTTATTATAATTTTTTTTTTTTCCATGTACTTTTTTATATGCGCTTGATTCATTATTTATTTATATATTTTTTCTTTGGAATATAAAATATCATGGATCAATCTTGACATTTGTTTGTCTCTTGGTCTTTGGTCTGTTTGGTGACGGCAGTATATCCAGTGAGACGAGCAGCATCATCTCGCCAACATCTTGGCAACACAAAAATATATTTTATATATGTACACTTTGATTCAAACCGGTTTTCATACACAAGTTAAGGTTCTCCAACTCTCTGCCACCTTCCTTTACATTTTTTTATTTATATATATTTTATTTCTTTATCTTCTTTTACTTGTTGGTCTTTTTCATCGCATGTATCTTCTTTCTCATACCTATACATAATACTGATGACGATAGCCAGATCTTTTTTTTTNTTTTTTTTTTTTTTTTTTTTTTTTTCTATCCATCGGAGAGTTCGACCTCCTGCATCCGGCGTTGAGCTTCAGACTCTTGGGGGGAACATTTTATACTTTATACCATACAGTCTTATATTCAACTTTATACTCATCTCTCGCGCGCGTAGTTTATATTATACCTCTCATATGTAGGTACCATTATCCAAACTTGTGCACACCTTTCTCTCCTACCTACTGTACTATGTATTATATACATATTTATTTATTTTATTTTATTTTATTTTTTCATATATCTATATAGCTGATATGTTGTGCAATCGAATCGAGAACTTTAACGGCAAACGCCATCCACAATCCATCGAATTTACTGCGAGAACCATCGCCTAAACCACAATAAACCCACTCGTTGTTTTTTTTTTTCTCTTTTTTTCTTTTTTTTTTATTCATCTCCCCTTTTTTCCATTATTCCTCAATCTTTTGCTCTGCTTCGTTGTCTCATTTCTTTCCACCCAATTTTACATCATTTCATCTACTTCTCTCTTATAAATTTGCAGTTTTTTCTCTTGTCAAATATAAAAATGAAAAAGATACTTACTCTTCGTCTTTGTGTCTGTCTCATGGATATTACTATATAGAAAACTGGTAGATCTATTACCCCTTCTTTTTATATTTTTTTATCTTTCTGTATTCTCAATTCTCATGAATCCCCTTACTTTTCATATATATATATATAAACCTCAATATACCAGTTTTCTTACTTCATCATTTTATTCAACTATCAATTCCAATAAAATGACGTAATATTTTTTCATATGCCTATTAAAATGCATATCTGTAAAATAAATATAAATTTGAATGAGATAAATTTATTATGTATATAATATATATATAAATTATAAATTATAAAAAATAAAAAAATTAAAATGGAAAGGCATTGAAATATATATGATTATAATGATAATTTAACTTATTCTTTTTATTATAATTCAATATATATATTTAATAAGATTATGTTAAATGTCGTTAATATATATATATATTTTATACGAAAATATCAAGTTTTAACATATGAAACTATAATCATTTGTTACAGAACAAATTTTGTACTCTGAGTATGCCTAAATCACTTAACAAACTGCATGAATATAAACTCAATGGATATTCACATGAAGATTAGTAAATGTGAATATTCTCTCTGCATATATTAACCACCACCATCATCTCCACCATCACTACCCTTATGCTTATCAGAATTAAAATATATTTTAATATATATATTCTCAGATTTACCATCTGATTATTTTGTAGAGTAGTAGTAATATCAGCTTGAAACTTAAGTCTTAACCACAAATAATATTAAAAAAATTATTAAAATAAAAAATATATATAATATTCATTGATACAGCATGTATACATAATTCTCCATATAATATGCAATGAATTTGCCGATGCAAGTATAAATTGGTAGATTGCTTAAAAATAATAATGAAAAATAAATGAATAAAAAGAAGATTTAAAAAAAAAGGAAGTGAAGAAGGAATGAGGGAAAAAAAAAACGAAAAAATAATAAAAATAACCACAAAGGTACCGACAAATAACTCTGCCCGCCTCCGAGACACACATCATGCCGGTGTTGCTTTCGATCGTGAACGATGCAGTCACGTAAGTCCCATGGCCGTGGTTAAAGCAATGGCGTTCGTCACGCGGCAAGAAACAACGGAAACACTCTGGGTTCTCGTTCACTCGTCCACTCAAAAATGTACATTGTATGTGTGTACATATACATACATTCATGCATCATGATGATGCACATATGTGAAAGAGGTAATAATTGAGAGAAAAAAAAAAAAAAAGAGAAAAAAGAGAAAAATAATAATTCTATATAATACTTTGAAGTAGTGACTCCTTGAAGCTGGTCCTTGGCAACGAGATTTATGCTTTAATAATTATTGCAAAAGAGATGAGGACTTGTTTTTTTTTTTTTTTTTTTCCTTTTCATTTTGTATTGATCAATGCATATATGTGCATTTGAAATAAAAAAAAAAAAAAAAATGAAAAAGAGCGACAGAGATAGAGTCACACGATGGACAAACTGATGTGAATGTACGATTTGCAGATGGTACTCCCTCAAGAGTACCATCCATATATATATATATACAGTATATGAAGTAAGCAACAAAAGTTGTTGAACGCGAAGCTGAGATCGAGAGGCAAGGAATAAAAGAGAGTATATTATATATAAATGTATAGTATAATATCGTATCGTTTCTAACCAAGGCAAATGGAATGATGGGGGAATAAATGTGCTGCACACAGGATAAAATGGAATATATATATGTATTGTTGAAAGATGGCTTCGTTGCATTCCTCTGATGATGCTACCAAGAATTGCACAAGTTACTTGCTAGTTGCTTTTGAAATAGCTACTACAAGTGAACTTCTTTTTCGATATGTGTCTAGTGCTTTTAAAATACGTATATAGCCATTTACGTACAAATTTAAGTGCACTTCTATTTTTTAAAGAATTACTTTTCGTTTGCAAAAATATTATCACTTTTATTATATATAAATGAAATTTACTGATGCTAAATAATTTTTTTGAAAATTCATATTATTGCCTTTTTTATATTTATATATTTTGAAGGGTGTAAATTAATTCAGTTAGGGTTACATTTTAAAATGCAACATTTTTTTATATTTTTTATTTTTACAATACGTTGGCAGTCAAGTAAATGGATTTCCTCCAATTTTCGTATCATATTTTTGCCTCAATTTTTCTTCTTGTCGGGATATAAAAAATAAAATAAAATGTAAACCACCACTAGGTGCTGCTCTCAATTTAAATGCACAGCTGGGGAATAAATGGCTTGTACTTTTTATTTATTTTCTTTACTCATTTATTTTATTTTTTTTTTATTCTTCACTTTACTGCGAATGAAAAGCTAGCTGTTATCTTGAAAAAGTCTTTTACTCTTTTTCGACGTGGACTAGTACAAAAATAAATAAATAAATAAATAAATAAATAAATAAATAAAAACAAAAAGATAGTATATAGTGATGGTAGTTGTGGTGGCTAGAAGAGAAATTGCTTCGTTTCCGAATCACACCATGTCCGCTTGATTAGCTTCAAGAGGGTCTCATTCCATCACCAACAATCTTATATATATATGTACACACACAATACATTTTTCAACCCTTTTTCTCACCATCTTGTCCAACTCTATACACATCTCTCTAGACAGACAAAAAAAATAAATAGAAAAAAAGAAAATTTTTTATTTTCATAAACCATGCGAAATCCAATTTAATAGTGCGAATAAAAATACAAAATTTAATTGAAGCAAAATATAAAACCAAGTGTTAAAAAATAATAAAGAAAAAAAATTATCTATCTTTTATTAATAGTGTGAGGAATTTTCTTGAGATTGCGCCAAGAGCAACGTCAGACAATTGAAGTCTTGGAAAATAAATAAAATATAATAAATGAAAAATAAATAAAATAAAATACAGAGAGTCGAGTCAGCAGCTTGGACAATCGTTAAAACAACTATACGGAAGCAATTGAGAAATAAATTTTCAAGTGCGTTGTGTTCAAGATAAATTTTTCATTTTATTATTATTATTATTTTTTTTTTAACAAAAAAAATATATAAACGTTTTCACGCTGATAGAAACACCAGATGCTAACACAAATTAAGATTTTCTTGTTGGGTTTGCTTGGATTATACAATGTTTCACTGTCCAACTGAGAAATAATATATGTAATGCCACCAAGTTGTTGGTGGGCGTCAAACTGACATGTATCGAAATGACTCTTATATATATACCAAGATGTACCAAGATGTATTAACTGGCACATTTAATTTTGTGTCTATGGCATATACACATACACCTGTACAATTGTTGTTAATGTATTTGTTTTCATCCCTTGTTTCATTGCTACTGTTGAAGATGTACTCACACAAACACACACAAAATGTATTTCGATTGTAAAATCCAAAGTGACTGATGACTGACTTGACACAACGAAGGATATTCTCCAAATCTACGGCTGGTACTGGTGCTGGTGGTGTATATATTTTTGTTATGTATACACAAACATGTATATATGGCAATATAAATGTTGATGTAAAATTTGCCTCGGGCAATGAGAACTCTTGGGGCTTTATTTCTTGACAAATTACTTCAATTAATTTGCTTGAATTTAATGCAATACACAATGAATCTTTAGCATGTTTTATTTTTATTAATCTTGACTACTTTTTAATTAAGTACTGTGGCTTACCTGGCTTTTAAACACTCATTTTCAGCCACCAATAGAATTACCGTATTTTATTATTTATTATTTTTTATTATTAATGTTAAATGTATACATGAAGAAAATAGAAGCTCAAAATATTCAACACTGTCTTTTTTTTCTTTTTATTTTTATTCTTTATTGTTGAGTTATAATCAACTCGTCATAAAATTTTTAATGAAAGAAAAAAAAATATATAAATTAGATTATATTATTATATTAAATAAATTGAAATTAAACAATTGAAAATTATCATTAATTTGAAATAGCATTTGAATTTCCTAGAATTTCGTATTGTCTCTATATACTATTGAACTGTCTTGGGATTTATGTTGATGATGTATATATAAGTGATGTTGTCGTCCATTGTGTCAGTGATAATTTCGTCAGCAACGTATCCCTTCATCTTTACAATTGAGAAACATCTGTAACAAAAACATAACATAATAAAAATTAGTATGGTGAATGATCAACCTGTCTCTCGAAAATTATTAAGTATTTTTTATTTTTATTTTTATAATCTTGATGTCCATTATATACATGTATTTTTATATTTTGAATATTTCTTTCAACGAAAGGCCCAGGTGTCTAAATTCATAAATCAAAATTTTTTTAATTTTATATATATTTTTTTTTTTTTTCGTGATCCTACTGTGGACTCCCTCCTGATGTTCAACTGAGCTCAAAAATAAACCGAAAATTATTATCATGTTTATAACTAATAAAAAAAATTATTCAATTCAACGAAAAAAAAAAAATAAAAATAAAATTGATAAAGTTATTTAAATCAAAGTTTTATAAAACTATAACACGATATCTACTTTACGGCAATCTTTGAACTTTGTTCATATAGATGCACTTAGGAATTATTTATGTTGTACAAAAGTACTTGAAACTTTTTACCTTTTTTATTTTTTTATTTTTTTTTTTTTCGCTTTAATTTATATTCCTCGTCATGCATATATAAAAAAAAAATAAATAAATAAAAAAAGTATATCTATATATATATATAAATAAAACTTTTGAGAGAAATAATAAGACATCAAAGTCATACAAGTTTTTATATACATACATATATACACGATTGACCTGTTCTATCTTAGACCACTTAATAATCAATTGATGAATTCAAACATTTCTTGCTTGATTAATTCAAAATTGTATCAATATCAAATACATAAAACTTTTAGTGAGACGAATTTAACCTCATACATATTTATGCATGTGCGCGCATCTAATCGAACATCAAACGTTGCATCATATACACTCTGTTTGATATTTCTCGATCATTCTGTTTTAATTTTAAAATAGACATTGAATGATTTTCAAATTTTCAACTATTTGTTACAGTCTATCTACATAAATATTTTCAAATAATTTAAGATACATATGTACATGTTTTTGATATGGTCAGTCAGTTAGTCAGTTAGTCAGTCAGTCAGTCACATGCTCTAAACTCAATATTAAAGCTTGATAACCAAGGCTCATAGAAAGAGAGAGAGAGAGGAAGAGAGAATCCCTGGAGGGTCTCTGATCATTTCCTCTGATCACTTTACTCTCTCTCCCTCAATTCCTCTGTGTTTCAATATAACATCAGACAGATATATGTACACTTGGCTGTAGCAAATCACAACGTGATACAGCAAATTCTGTCAGTGACTAGATACAGCGTGGGTGGTATAACATAGAACATACATAAACCACATCTACATATACATTTATATTATCATCATCAATCTAAATGTATATATTTGTTTTTGTGTGTGACTGTATATAAAATTGTTTTTTTATAAAAAAATTTAGTGTCATGTTGATCATTGGATAAATGCTACTATAGCCGCAACTTGACGATAATATTATATTTATTTTTTTCAATTCTATTGGTTCGTTCATTCGTTTGTTGTAATAGGGACACATCTGGCCAAATATTTAACATCTCAATTGCACACTGTATCTATTTATTTTTCCACCCTCAATGTATGTGTATAACCCTATATACACATACACTTAAACTTTAGCATTGAACCTTACACGCATATATATATCCCCAATTGATCTCTGACATTTATTATCTAACCACAAAATAAAATAAATATACAAATAACTATAACCAGCTTGTATTTTATTATATTTATTATTATTTTTTTGTTCCAGGTAAGATAAACTATGGATTTTCAATGATACTTGAAGGCATCAGTGTCAAGTTACCTGGGCTACGTGAGTATACAGTCAAATTGAGGATTTATTTTTTTATTTTTTTCTCAAAAGGCGTGGTATTGAATATAATTATATTTTAGTAACATGTGTTTGCCAAGAAAGAAAAAAAAATAAAATAACGAGGGTTAAATCTCAAGAAAAATTGAGGTGATTTTTTTTGTTTTTGATAGGAAGGGGATGTGGTGGCTTGTGGTAGGAAATGAATTGAGTGCATATTGAAGGAGAAAATTGAGTGCATTTTTTTTTTTTTTTTTTTAAAAAAAAGCAAACAAATTTGTTTTTTTTTTTTTTTTTTTTATTCCAAGCAATAAAAATTTGTTAAATAAATACAAATTAAGGTATTTTAAATTTTCTATATACTATTTAATTAATAAAAATATTTAGAAAAATATTTTTTTTATTTTAAATTTCAATCAACTTTCACATTGAGTTATTTATCTTGAATNAAGAGGAAAAAAAAAAAAAAAAAAGACTCATGAGACTCGTGTATATATGGTGAAAGAAAGCCATGGCCACTTGGGTAAAAGGACCCTCAGTCTTTTTCGCGTAAAATTTACTGCGTTAAACGGCCGCCTACGCGCCCATTCCACCACCACCCCCTTGAAGAGATATAGTATACGTGTTTGTGCGCCCACCTTTTTTTTCTTTCAAGTTTTTTATTTCTGTTGCAAGCATGTATAGTACCGTACATTACAACAAACTGCTCCAGGATATATCAGTCGTAAATGCTTTACACTTTGCCTGGAAAAAAATTTGTTCTTTGTGTAGTTGTTGTAAATGCTTCCTGTACGAAAATACTACAAAATATAAATAAAAAAATAACAGTTAAAAGACGAAAAATCTTGTAAAACATGAAGGGATTGGTATATAAATTTTTAATCTTTGTTCAAGTTTGAATAATTCAAATGAAAAAACAATTTTGCAAAAAAAAAAAATATATATATAAAATAAACAAATAGATATTAAAAATAAATAAAAAAAAAAAAATGAATGAATAAATAAATTTTTAAATGCATGGATAAATTTTTAAAATGACTAAATAAATAAAAAAAAAAAAAAATGAAAATAAAAAATAAATATAAAATGGAATTGAAGCTTCGAGCAGCAATCTTAAAATTCGACACACACGATCACAAATTTAAATCGGGTATTACGTGTATATTGGAAAAGAAAAATTCAAGTAGATGAAAATCGTGCATTGAGGGGTGTGATCAAACGTGTACCATCGAACGTTGAATTTCATTTTTTTATTTTTTTTTTTGTCGTCTTGAACGAAAAACGTGCTGGGACATTTTAAAAATATGTGCAATTCAAGTGCTCACCGGGCGACGCGCGTTAAATTTCATTCGGCAAGATATCTTAGCACCTTTTGCTTCCTCTTGGCTCTTTGCAAACGACCACAAACTTAAATCGACTGAAAAAGTGAGATAGTATATCGCAATAGATGCTTCATTTATATATCAACACAATCCTCTTTTTCCCATCTAACAAAATGCTCCTGGAATTTTTTTTTATTTGACTGCTCCTGTGGTTTTTTTCATACACCCCAATGGAAAAAAAAAATATAAAAAACACTTTTCTATATATATCTGCCTGGCTTTTGTGTGTGGCAAGCAATATTGTATATCCCCTTCCATCAAACTGTAAATTGAAATATTTTGAATAAAATCAATCTCGATTCTGAAAATCATCTTCTCAACTCAACTCTGTATCACATATTATAATATATATTTTATTTGAATGAAAAAAAANAAAAAAATGTAATTTAAAATTATTCCACTCAAATAGAGATGCTGCACTTGTGGTTATATATGATTATAATATTTTTATCTTTTTAATTCTGTTGAATTTTTTTTTTTTAACTTGATTCAGGAAACTACTTTTTAAAGAATTTTTTGGATAAAGATAATGTAACTCGTTTGGATGGGCTGACTAGGCGCCGGCTTTCGTCCAAGAATGTCATTCGTTAGTCTGAGCCCAAGTCGGCCATAATGGCTTTGGTCAGATAAGCCTTGGCGACATATTACGAACCGAAAAATTTGTCGGTCAAAACTGTCGTAGTCAAAAGTGATTTTATATTTTTATTTTAAAAGTTCCAAAGAATACGAAATATCTTCCTAGAAATAATACAGTATTTTTTATATATTTATCTCATTGTTATTTTTTTTTTAAATAGGTATATGATTTTTAGTTTTTTTATCATTTTCAAAAGATCAGAGTCAAATTTTGCGGTTGGCAAATCATTAGGATAGCATCTCGCATGTATTGAATTTGTGGGTTTTATGTTATGGATGAAAAGCCCCGGATATCGTTGTAATTTTGATTTGATTTTTATTTATTTATATATATACTATACAATGTGCATTGAGATCCTGGCTTGTATCGTTGAGTTCGCGAGTTCATCCCCGAGGTCTATATTGCAGTTAATCTATGTTTCGATTGTATCTGTTCATTGGGTTATATGAAGTACCCTCGGCACAAGCCCTTGGACATTAATTGCCGTTGTTACCGTGCTCCAACGATCGAAGATATACAAACCGCGTTGTTTCACCGCATTTACTCCTCTCTCTATCTATCTATATACATTATATAAAGTGTATTATATCGTGAATCTCTATATATCAAATATCCAATACATCCAACTATCAAAATACCAAATCCAAACTATATTCATAGTTTCGTACATGCATGCATGCATACATAAACAAATCAATATTTCTGAAAATCCAATTTCCTGTGCATCTCTATTACTGCATTACCTCTTATATTTTTAATTATTATTTTTTTTATTTTAGTGTTGACAAATTAAAACAATAATAATAATAATTAAAAAAAAATTAAATCACGTTTTTTACAATTGGTGTGTGTATTGTATATAGTAGTCCAGAATCCAGATTAATTACTTTTTGGCCTTCGTAACTGCATCGTCCTGGCGTACCTCCAAGCTCTCTTTCTCTCCCTCTCTTGACATGTGGAAAAAAAAGTGAAAAAAGTGTGAAAAAAAAATAAAATTCACCGGAACCGCGAAACTCGAAACTTGTAACTTGAAACTCTTTTCATCGTATATATGGGACTCGCCAAACAAAAATTTATATACATGCAGTATATATGTATATGTATACATCAATAATCACAAGAAATAAAAGAAAAAAAATGAAAAAAATATATAATAAAAATAAATAAATCAATGTAATCATTCAATCGATTGTTATTCATATATATATAAATAAAATATAATTTTATTATATTTTTAACATGATTGTAAAAGCAAAATAAAATAAATAAATCAATCAAATGAAAGAAAAAAAAAAAAAAAAAATTAATAAATAATTTGTTATATGCGTATATGAAAAATATATATTGAGGGTGATGAATAAAATAGCCAATAATAAAGCCAAACAAATTCCAGTACGTTAATGGCTCGTTGTTGTTGTTCTTGTTGTTGTTGTATTGAGTGCAGTAAGGTGCTACTGCTTCGGGGTCCTCATGATGTTGCGCACTCAAATCGTTTGGCTTCCCTTCATCTAATTTCTTTTTTTTTTTTATATTTTTATTTTTTCTTTTTAACTTTCTCACAAGTCCCATGATCACCCATGATGCTTTATCTTGCCTGAGGTCTACATCCAAAGAGCTAACTGCCTTGTTTTTACAGGCGTAGCCTAAATGTATTTCTGTGTTTCGATTAATGAGAAGACGATAAAAGCGGCAATACATTTATATATATATATATATATATTTATATACAAATGAGTACGTGGTCTCTTCATCCCTCCACTACATCCCCCTTTTTTTTGTCTTTTGTTTTTACCCTCGCACTCTACGATATGTTTCCTTTTCTTTCATATTACTGCAGCTATATGAGCCACAATGCAGCGACACAAGTGCACAAGACCCTCGAGCCTCATTATATTAATCTCTCTTGATTATGTGTTGGTGTATCTACAACTGGAACTTTACACAACACAAGATCTTTAAGAAATGATACATTCAATTGTCCCATGAAACTTTCTCAACTTAAATTGCAATAAAAACTTGAAACAAGAATAAAAAGACGATATTATTATTATTATTATTATTATTATTATTATTATTATATGTACAAATGTTTTTATATAAAAAAAAAAACAAATAAATATGTATGATAAAAGTTGAGAAAATAAAAGCTAAATGTGTATATATTCTGGGCAAGCCCTCATTTGGTTTTTTGTTTTATTGAAAATAAGATAAAAAGAATTTGTATATATACATATATATAAAAAAAGGTCATGAATTGCCGTCGGTAAGTTGAGTCGAAAGGCGCACAGATAATTGCGATGTTACCACGATATACACCTGTGGAATTTCTATAATTTAATTGAAATCCCAGGCAAACCACAACTATTCAATTTGTATATATGTATGTGTGCAGTACAATAGTTGAAGCTATGGCTGTGCATATACAACAAAATAAATAGAGATAACGACAACGTTAAATTAATGTTTAAACTGCTGCGGTGGTGGCTGTATAGTATTGCACTTTTAAACTGATCCTATGAAATTCTGAATTCTGATGATGGTATTTTTGCATTACTGCAAAATACGTGTGTACACACACAAACAAAGTTTAAAAAACTAAAAGTACTTGGTGAATGAATTGATAGATACTCATGGTAATTAAAAGACAAAGGAAAAATAAATAGAAAAAAAAAGATGAGAGTCACACAATATATATATACAGTAAAGTAAGCGTGAAAAAGCATCTCAAGTAGCGACCAGCTCATCCGTAAAATTTCCAGATAGTTAACTCGTTGGTATACTGACATTAAATTCAACACCACAATAGTGTTTTACAATCAGAACAAAGGCTACAAGAATTGCATGTACAAATACAGAGAGAAGGAAAGAAAAAAAAAAAATAGAAAAATTTATATCTGAATAAAAAATAAATAATTTTATATAAAAAAAAAAAAAAAACATTTTCTATACGACGATAAAATTTATAAGCAAGTGCGATACTTAAAGTCGCATGCAATCTGCTCAATTTGCAAAAAAAAAAAAAAAAAATATCAGGGAATAATTTTTTTTTTTCCTTTTCTTCCCTTGGTGATCGAATAAATTAGGATCAGCAGGAGTTGTCGAAGGGAGAATTTCTGTTGGCTGGTTTTTAAACCGGATAAATTATGAGCTTCGATCAAAAGAGGGTTGGTTGAAAAAAAAATAAGAGATTTAAAAAAAAAAAGCATAAAAATATGAAAGAAGAAAAAATATATTATTTTTATTTTTTATTTAAAGGGGTTGGTGCAGGGTAAGAGGTGCGCCGAAGAACACGGAAGACGTTATGGCCTCGACACATGCACATGGCTGATTCGATCTGATGCCACGCCTCTACGCGAACTAATAATTAGACACCTTTATGCACGAATAATGCTCCGCCTATTTTTGTTTTTGTTTTTGTATTATTTTCAACCCTTTAAATAGTTTGTGTGTATGAGCTATATACCGAGAGACGCTGCACCCTTTAATTTGACTCCCTCAAACTCATCGTATGTGACAAACTTTGTTCAGCTTTATATATGTTAATACATCCCCTTGTTATATTGTTTTTTTTTTTTTTTTTTTTCATTTTTAAATGTATTTTTTCAATGGCTTCGTGCTAATTCAAAATCAATAATAAACAACAAGTCCCTTTAGGAGTTTAGCTCTCTGGGTTTTAGCTAAACTATACATACTTTGATTCATCGACAGGCATAAAGTGAGAGAGAGAGAGAAAAGAAGAAGCCTTTGACTATGTTCAAAACATTGTTCATGTACTTGTCACTGATATTTTACACTGAATTTAACATTGGCTATATTCCTACATGTATTTTTAAACATTCCAAAAATAATTTTACAAATAATTTACCTTTGAAGTGGTTACAGTCTATATCTAGTCAGCCAATATACAATATACACTTTGTAAACTTACAAATTTAATACATTTAATTAAAATAATAATAACAATAAAAAGTATTATATTTTTAATCGAATAATCGACTTTATATATTATATTTTTCATTAATTAATATACAATTTATATCTCAATAATTTATCAAAGAGCATTGTTAATTTACAGCAAAAAAAAACGAAGGATTTAAGGGAGTTCGAACAACACTCAATTATCTTTAACTTTTTATTAAATTTTTAGAGTAGGTTTATGAAATAGTTATCTATATTATGCCAAAATTTCAGAAGTCTGTCCCCGCTAGTAAAATAGTTATCAATGTTTAAAGTCAACAACTTTTAACGTGTACGCTTACGGAAAAGTCGAAAAATGTTAAAAAAAAAACAACATATATCAAATTTTTACCATGTTCTTGTCTTCACACCTAAATAAAAAACTATCTGTATGAAACTTTAAAATCTTAGAATAATTATAGAAAAAAAAAAAAATCAAGTTCCCGGCCAAAAAGTTTAACAATCATTGTTTAAAAAAAAAAAAAAAGTCAAAGAGTGAAGGAGTGGAGGTAACAAAATACGTTTGTGTGCATATAGATACACACAACCGCACATGTATTGGTGAAAAACAGGACCGTCTACGCAGAAAAAAGTGAAGGGTGCCGCATAAAATTTTATAAATTTTTACTATAGCATTGAGGGGCCCACTAGGTCACAATTCTTGTTTGTACTTTTTTCGTTCGAACTCCCTTAAATGAAAAATATTTTACAATTTAGTATTAAATGAAAAATTAAAAATTCTCTTTGTGTTTGAAAACATTTGAAATAGTTATAAATAAATTTTTATATACTGTACGTATATAAAACTTTTCATTCAAAAAAAAAATTTATATAAAATTAATTTTCAAATAAAAAAATAATATTATAATTAGAAAATCATTAAAGTCTCATTTTCGAGTTTAATATACATAATTAAAAATTTATTAAAGTTAATCAAATATTTTATTTTCATAAAGTTAATAATTTTATTTCGTAATTTATCAAAACACACATACACACACATGGGCATTGAGAATACCACGATGTAAAAAAAAAAGCAAGCAAACGGGTCAGACATACGTGGATGAAAAGATGATGGTAAACGAGAGAGGGGTTTGATGAAAAAAAAAAATTAAAAATTAAATAAACTAAAATGAAGTAAAAAGACACAGGCTCATTGCCAATTAGGTGGCTATACATATACACCTGCAGGTACTTGTGTTACTTGTGTGTGTGTATATACTACTTTGCCTACCGAGGAAATGAGAATCCAGTTGCGTCCCCTGTTGCCCCATCAAGATTCCATTACATCGTGTACATGTAAGAAAAGCATTTAGCAAACTTATATATAGCAAAAAAAAAAACAAAGTAAATTATAATTTCAATGTATTGACGCTCGTGTTGCCGCTGTGTGTACACCAATTCATAAATACATTCAAATAGATGTTTCATATAGGTATATATTGATATCCTTTGCAATGACGCTCAAAACTAATATCAGACTTGGCCATCCTAATCGGTGTATGCAAATCACAGGGCGGTATATTTCTTTTGACTCTCAAACACAAACTTACATCTATAATCAATGTGTATATTTTCACCATCATCATCATCATCATCATCATCATCAACATCATATTATCCCTGAATCGATACTAAAACACGAAAATAATAATATCGTTATACATATCTTTTTTTTCTTCTTTTGTTTTCGTGAACTTTGTAAAAAAAATTAAAAAAAAAAAAAAAAGACAAAAATTTCATTCCATATTCATAAATAGCTTTATCTTTTATTTTTTTTTTTTTTTACCAAGTTATTTTTAGGGGTGAATAAATTAGACAGTTATAAAGAGTAGCATAACTCAATTATTTTTTGAAATGTGTCATTTTATATTTAGAAGTTACGGTCAAGTTTTTTTTATTTTTTTTTTATTTTGCATTTTTTATGTGGATATTTTTGTGGTTAAATAAATAATAATGTCCTTTTTTTTTTGAAAGTATTTTGTGGGGAAAAAAAAATATTGTATAAATGTAAAAATGTATATTGAATATATATTTTTTTTTTTACAATTGAATTTTGAATATTTCCCTAAGCACGGAATCCAATTTATCTGGATTTTGTATGCTGCACTATGTATGTATATAGGTCCATTTACCAAGTTCATTCTGGTTTATATATATATTGAGACGGAAATATCAACTATTAAACATTGCCGGAATTTAAGCCAAAGGATATCGACATTCATGTCACGTCGACATATATATTTTGCACTGGAGATCGTTTAACACAAACATTTTACATTAATGGAAAATTTAAGATTGTCTTTGAATTATTACTATTCCAATTACCCACAGAGAAAAAAAAATAAAAAAAACCAACATTGACACTGGTGGCAATAAAAAAGAAACAAAAATAAATTCTATTAATATTATAAAATATTAAAACGCAGCCACCACATGATGATGATTGATTTTTAAATTGAAAAATAAAATAAAATATATATTGATATTTTTATCACTCGATTTTCAAAGTCAATTTAGCATTAAAGTTTTAAAAGAAATAACCAAGTAGATGACATTTGAGAATGTGCTTTCAACGGACGATTGGCATCGTATCGAACGATGAAATTAATTAAGTATCGTCTTCTTCGTCGTCGAGGTTCGTTGAAAATTCTCGTGAGTGTCGGTTGATGAAGCAAACTCTCGAGGAGTTAAAGCAAAGCTCTAAAGAAGAAAAAGAAAAAAAATAGATGATAAAATTAAAAAGATGAACGAATGGTGAGTTGAAAAAGTAAAAGATAATAAAAAAAAAATAATATCCAAGAGATGAGACCAAAAAGAGGCAAAGCTATCAGGGTCATTAGTTACGGATGTCCCGTCCAAAGCGACAACCACTCTCGTCTCGATAAACGGAAAGAAAGGTCTTTCAAAAATTCACAAGTGAAAGAGAAAATAAAATGATTTTATAAATGAGTAAGTGAGTCAGTCAGTGTGTCTGACTCCATGGATCTCTGGCGACATTAAAATAATGGCTATGTGCAGTCATCGACCACCACAAATAATAAATATCTATAAAAAAAAAATCCTCTTGTCTTTTTGGTAATGCAACGGTCAAAAACTTTGGGAATGGAATGTTATTTTTAAGTGCACTACAATGTTTCAACTGATATGCCAATGTTATCATCAATATATTATGTATATATATATGCATATTTATATTGTGATGTGGTATTTGGGCATATCATCATTTTCCAAGTTGCTAATGCCTCTATCCAAACTAATGTGTATATTCAAAAATAAATTTGCCTCTTTATTTTTATTTTTTTTAGTCGAAATAAATGGCCAACAAAGCATGACTAAAATGTTAATTTAAAACTAACAACAAACGGACAAAAAAAATAAATAAATAAATTTAATATATATATAAAAAACATGATTTTAATTTCATTAAATTATTCATGCGCTGGTTCGCAAGGCATTCTCAGATATATATAATTGACTTGTCTATATATTTTTCCGTTAAAAATGTCCTTTTTAACATTTATTATTATATATTTTATTTATTTTTATTTGTCTCACGGATGAAAGTGTCGTTTGATGTTTTGTTAAATTGCAAATGAAGCTGACTATGACTGAGTAACTGTGTGATATGCCGACATCACGATTAAACCACATTGCAATAATCCCGACGGTTACTTAAAGCCGCACACGATTTATTTATTCAAAAATATTATATTTAAAAATACACAAGAATGAATAATCAAGCGATTTAAAATGTCCATATATAAAAACTATGCGAATAAGAGCAACTTAAGTTAATGGTAATGTCAATATTTACGTATTAAAATGTAAATTTATTTATGTGCAGGTGTTGGTGATGTGTGTCACCTTCAATATTTGCACCTCAACACTTTTAAATTTCTTTTTTTTTTTTTATTTTCTTGAATTTTTTCTTCCACTAAATATGTCAATAAAAATTATACAACTTGAATTTTATATTATGAAACATTGATTTATTCTTCACAAGACAATATAAAAAAAAAATATTTTTAATGAATGGTGTGTTTTTATTGGTCGTGCCGAATTTTAAATTTATTATTTATTTTTTTTTTTTTTGAATAATTTTTTATTTGGCAACAATAAAACTTGTCATGGTGAAGAAAAAAAAAAAATAGTGGGTGTTAAAAATAAATGCGATTACGAGAAACATGGAAAATATGAGACAAGATTATCAGAAGTGCGATTGGGCCTGGCTCGTCGTGGCTAATCAGATAAGACCTCCCTGGATCGAAAGGCTTGCATCGAAAAATAAAGAAAGATATTTTTTTCAAATCTTGAGTGTAAGAATAAAATATATATAATAAAAATAAATAAAAGTCGCTGCAAGTATATATACCTTGATGGGTTTTAAATAAAAAAATATATCGAAAAGCAAGTCTTTTGTACATACGTAACATGCGTGAATAATTTACACGCGTGGTATATAAAAATAAATAAATAAATAAATAAATATAAATAAAAATAAATAAAGGATGAGTAACAGAGATTTATTTTATCTTACAGCAAACTTTCAGCGAACAATGAACATATTTGAAATGCTCTTTGCCATGTCACAAGATCGAAAGAAAAAAAATAACAATAATAATAAACCTCCAAAGTACACACAAAAAAAAAAGAGGGAAAAAAAAAAAAAACATTACGATGAAAAGTCTACATGAACTTGTGCCTTAAAAAGCTTTCATTTTGTGTATAATATTTGTTTGTGCTCAAAATATCAAAAAAGAAAAAAGTTGTTGATATTACATGAAAAACGCGTGCGACTAAGCTCTGATCCCCACATTGGCCCAGCCAAGTTGCGTAATATTAAACATGAAAATTGTGTTGCAAACAGACATTGAATGTGTTGAACCACTCCCACAACAACTTTGCAGATTTTATAAAAGCTATATATATATACATGCGAATAAGAGTAAAATGGCCATGGGGAAATGAAAAAAGCTCACGGGAATTAAGGTGCCAGAAGAGGATAGTAGATTAACAAAAAAGAAATAATAAAAAACTATGCCACAAGGGGGTTGTGAAGTGTAGTGTAAGAGGCAGGTATGCCCACTGTTATCTCATTTGTTCCTGCGAATGAAATATCAACTATTTTTTTCCTTTTTGCTTTCTGAAACAAAAAATAAAAAAACCTCATCTCACTCAAGTGTGCAACTTTATTTCCACCACTTAATAACAATAAAATTACATTGAAATATTTAAAAAAATTAAAAATAACAAAAAAATCTCATTACCCACTCACTACTGCACCATCTAGATAAATTTTAAACAATTTATTTGATATTTTTTTAACTTATTTTACCTTGCACAACAAAATATAATTAATCATATATTAAATAAATGAAGCTTAATATATATTTCATTTTTTTATTCCTTCAACAAATCAAACTAATTGAGCTTGATTTGCTATTATATTATAAAAATTGAATATAATATATTTATGATAAAAAAAAAAAAATAAAAAAATAAGAATGATATCGTGTTTTGATACAGTGTATCTATCAGTATGTCGAATGAAAAAAGTAAAAGAGTGAATTATTGTTTTCGATCATACAATAAGACCCGCTGTGTATCCTTAACATTAAAAATAATAATAATAAAATTTACAGATATATATATATATGTATATAATGTTTATGTCTTGAATGAGGCAACATTTGAACCGACGACATCCCGCTGTTTGGCGTATCCTTTCATGTTGGCCGCTGTGCGACAGCAGGAGGTATCTAGAATATATACCTTCCAATGTGTGTATATGCAATATTACATATACCACCCAAATGAATAATATTAATTTTGTTGTTTTTTTTTTTTTTTTTTTNTTTTTTTTTTTTTTTCAATTTTATTATATATTTGTCCTACTGTCAAAATTGTATACTGTTACTGCCACATTAGTGGCAAATTCCCTGAAATTTTCCCACAATTTGCATACATCATTTAATTTATTTATATTTTTAAAAATAAATTTATTTCTTCCTTTTATTATATAAAAAAACAATAATAGTCTTTTGTATTTGCATTATGATATATAAATTAATTAAATTATTTTATTTTTTTTTTACAGAACGTTACGACACGGCGTATGAATGTGAGGGTAAACAACTTAGGATAGAGTGTGGTGAAGGCGAAGTGATACATCTGATACGAGCAAACTACGGAAGGTTCTCGATAACGATATGCAATGAACATGGGAACACAGATTGGAGTGTTAACTGTATGTCGCAAAAGTCATTTAGAGTACTTTTCAACAAGTGAGTATTTTTAATTTTTTTTTCTACTCAACATAATATTCAATTATTCTTGTTATTATTATATTGTTCTTTGAAACATATTCATTCTTCATGTTAACGTAAAACGCAANCATTAAACTATTTGTAAAAAAAAAAATAATAATTAATTGTTGATTTAAATAAGATCAGAGCAAGTCAATTTAATTTAAATAATAAAATTATATTTTTTATTATGTATAAAAAATAAATTGAAGAAAAAAAAATTTCATTTGGTTGAGCAAACTGGCCAATTGCTGGATCATTGAAGTTTTGACATTGGCATTTGGATCTTATTCGTTGATAGACCAAGTCATCTAGACTTTTTTTTATCACATATAAAATTCAAACATCCACTAGTCGTTTGACTTTTTTCTTTTTCTCTTTTTTTTTTTTGCTAAACTTGCTCTGACCCTTTTTACGTCACTTGAATAATCGTACAATTTTACCCTTATCCAAGATTCCCATCAATTTTCCAACATCTCAGTTATATCGACACATCTTGTCTCTATCTAACTGAGATTTTTATTATTTTTATTTTTCCATTAAATTATTTGTTTTATTGTTGTTACTAACTTGGTTGTTTCTATTTTTGAAAAATAAAATAAATAATACATGCGGTTATTGGGATAATTTCATTTGTGATTGTTTAATTTTGTAATTATTTATTTATAATTAACATTTTACTTGATGTATTTTTAATATGATTAATGGAAATTACAAGCTAATCGTTTTTCTTATTTTAAATAATTGTTTGGTTTTTATGATGAAAATTCAATAACAATATTTCCTTATTTTTATTATAAAAAAATAAATGAAAAAACTTTTAAATTGAGGATGTTAAATTAATTGAAATATAAATAATCTTTGCTAACTTTTTTATTTTTTATTTAAATAAATTTGAATAATAATTTCTCCTAAATGCCATATTTCTTGGGAATATATTTATATTTTTAAATGTAAGCTAATTATAATGTTGTCAGGAAGACACTTTAGCTGGGTTTATTTCAAATACCTCTGTAATTGCTTGTATATACTTGCTTTCATTTTAACCTCGTCTTAAATTTTTTTATTTTTTATTTTTTTCTCTTTAAAAACATCGAGGACTTTTCCATTCAACAAACAAAATGACGATTTAATCGACTTTCTAATTTACTCAAGACTCTCTTATGAAAACTAATTTTAAAACAAAAGCATTTTCTTTTCATACAAATTATTTTTTTTATTTTATTTTTCAATCGAAGCAGTATCAATCGGCCAGTCGATTGATCAGCCAAGATAAATAATTTCTTTCATTTATAAATATTACAAGCTAAAATTAATAATAAAAAAAAAAAAAAAACAAAATTTTATCAATAAAAATTGGACAAATCTCATCCAATCAAAATTATCATACAAAAATCACATTGCGTTTCATGAAAACATACAGAAAGAACATTATTAAGAACAATAATAATAATTAGAAAATTAAATTATTTAAAATATATACTATTTAATTATATTAATTAATTTATAAACGTGTGTCGTTGTCATGGATTTTGAAATTTTGTCATTTATTTCCCTTCAATAAACAATATATAAAAAAAGTGTAAAAAAAAATTTTCAATCACTCCAAAGTGTGAACCTACTAAATTTAACACCCTTAAACCCTGCAAGCTCACACACCCTTTTAAAATTGAGCTTAAAAGCTCTTGAATGAAAAATTGAAAAATTAAAAAAAAAAATTAAATAATAATACATGAATTAATCAAACAAAAAAATTCAATCAATTTTATATTTATTCATTCATCATTAATTCAATTATTCAATTATTCAATTATTGATTAATTTTTCAAATAAAAAAAAAAAAAAATATGTATACATTGATGTATTTGATTTGACGTGACAATGCGTCAATGACTGTTAAATATTTTTTTTTTTATTCTATTTTCGCTTATCATTTTTTTTTTATCTTTTTTTTACTATATTATTATTGTTTTTATTTTTTTATTTTTTTTTTGTTTGCGGTCAATCAACTGCCGAGACAATTACTGGTTGTTTGAAATATTTTGAAAAGGGTGTATACGCGTTTGCATCAATTGAGCCAGGACGATACGTGAACACGCAACCAGTCGCATATATCCAAGTTGTTTTTGCGTGTGAATTTTGTACGTTGCTGTGTATATTTGTTGTTTAAATGAGTATGTATGTATACATTAGCTATCATAATATATGTATAGACTAAGGGGTAATTTGTTAGTATATATATATATGCATGTGTGTATGTGAGCTTGATATGAGGAACATGAAATTCCCGTGAGGTACATTCAGTGGTTACAGGTTACGCAGAATCGACATTCCAATCTTCCAACCACTTCCAATAATATGCCAATAGGTTTCAGGGTGTTAATTGCACAAGAATATTATCATCAACCCACACACACACCACACATATTTATAAGCATTGTTGTTGTGCACTTTATTATCATAAAATATATTGACACTTAAAAAAAATTGCTAAATAAATTCACATTTTATAATTGATTATATAAAATTTTATTTTTACATTATAATATTGATTAAAAATAATATATTAAAAGATAATTTGTTATTAATAGAAATATATATATTTTTTTTATTATTTATCTTCATGAGGAAAGTAAAATTTATCGCACAATTTCAAGCAATTACTATCTATAATCCTTTGCGTAAATGAGTTTTAAAAAAAAAAAACAATCTCATAATAACGGCAATTCGTTTAATACGTTCACCGCACATATAGGTACACATAAAAAAATAATAGTAATAATAACATGGCAAATAAAAATTAAAAATAATATTAAAATTCTATAAAAAAAAAAAAGAAGAAAAAAAATATAATGTTATTTTAGTTTCTCCACAACAATCGACGATTACATACAAATTAGTAAATAAAAAAAAAAAAAGCGCTTATTAATAAAAATAAAAGATCAAATGAATTGCAATATTATTCTATATATAATGTGATTTTTTTTTTGGTTTTATTATTATTATTTTTTAATATGCAGGGCATAATATAACGTTAAACCGCGCGCGATGGACATTACGTGGAATTACCAGGTAAAATTTTACTATGTGCGTTTATATTAAAATTAAAATCCAATTTTCGGTCATGTCTAGTCATGCATTTGCCCCAATATGCATGCATATTATACATACACACAAACACACACATGTATTAAATAAAAATTCTACTCTTGTTGTCCATTTCGTCTAATTTTTTTTAATTTAAAAAAAAATATTATTTTCTCGTCTAACGCTGGCTTTAATCCATTTTTCCCAGGTTAAATTGTAAATATCGTAGTGGCCGCGTGTGTATATGCTAATTACAAATTAAAATCATTAATGATTTAAAACTCGTCTAGCTCTATTAGTATATAATTTATAAAATTAAAAAAAATAATAATCAGAGTTAAATCAAAAAAAGAAAGCTTTTTTATTTTGATATCAATTGATCCAATGAATATGAGGTCTCATAAATAACATTCTCAAAGATATATATCATTCATGAACTTTGACTATGACAAAAGTCTCGCAGTATGTTGGTCTTTGATGCACCGTATGATAGATCAACATACAAAACGCGATAATGAGGATTATATATACATATGCATTGAATCACTTTTCATGATGATCGATAACCATTTTATCCTATATATATATTTTTTATTTTTTTTCTTTCTTTCTTTTGATACCATGTATGTATATTTTATATTTATACACAAGTAAATATATGTGTCTTAAACATCCGTTAGATTGTTAAAGCCAACTTGGCTCTATCATATCTCACATGAAAAAAAAAATAATAATAATAAATAAATAAATAAATATAAATAAATAATAATAGCTAGTTTCTCTCATCTTTCTCTCTTGTCCATATAATATGTATTTACATTAAAAAAAAAAACATGTTATTTATTTTTATTTAAACTTTGATGAAAAAATAAATAATAAAAACATGGCAATTTTATTTTTCAAGATATAATTGAATAACGCAATATGGGACATTAAGTTGAATTCAAATGACGGTTTCTCGTGTGTCCCATAATAATTTTCCATCATATTATACATCAACATGTACAAGTATTATTTGAAAATTTTACTGTGCTATTATTTTATCTATTATTTAAAAAAATAAAAATAAAAAAAAAAAATGAAACCACTAACCGTTGCTCTCGTTAATGCAAAGAGAACATGGACCATCAACTTTAGTCTACATGTGTTGGTTATTTTTCAATGTGCAAGTTGTACATATATTTATTATATAGATGAAAAGCCCGAGGGTTTTATTTCTCACATGGATGGTATTTTCAAAGACCTGGCTTTACTGGTTATCCCACGAACTGACCCCATGTCTATACCATTTTATATCGATTTATCTCACCCACAATACACCTCCTCCTCCTCCTCCTCCTTCTCTTATTTTCTAGCATATATATATACACAAACCCATCTTCAACTGCTACTTCACTTCACTATATAAACTCTTTTCATTTTTTTTTTTTATTTTATTAAATTTAAAGCTTTTTTTTTTCTTCTTCTTCTTCTTTTTAATGCTAAATAAATTCACTTTGAGATGGTGAATAACAGGAAAATAAGTTGAACCAACTGATGTGGATTATACACGTATAGCTTTGATGATTATGTTGAAAGAGATTTTCAATGAGGCCATGTGTGATATACTTTGATCTATTTTAAATTTATCAGAACAATATTATCATTATTATCATGATATATTTTTACATTTTAAATATGAAAATTGATAATAATTTTCATGTTTAATTATTATGAGGATTTTTAGTTTGATTTAGCAAATTTACACTGATAAAAAATATAACAATTATTTACCAATGATAATGCGAATTTATATATAGTAGGATAATTACTATCACTGCAACTCTAACACTTTGTAATTTGTATGTATTTTCATTATAACAATTGTTTTATTTACACAATCCTTCTCGTGCTCTTGTAACTTTTATTTTATTTTTTCCATTTATTTTCCAATGTGTTTTTCATGTATACGTCTCTTGGGTGTTGATGGTGTTGGTGTCTCTCAACTAACACATTATTTAACAATCGTATTTCCAATTTCTGGTGATTTTTGTTATTGTCATAGCAACTTGTAGTGTAGTATTCACTATTCAAACAATTAAAACTGATGCTTCAAATGCTCCAACAAACGAAATCAACTTTTTTTATTATTATTTTTTTTTTTTTTCTCATTAACTGTTCGGTTATTTTTTTTATATTATTTTATTTTGTTATCTATTATTCAACGTGACCCTCGCAGGTGTAATGATCGTCGTTCGTGCATGATGGATGTTAGCAGCAAATTTTTTGAAGAGGATCCCTGTCCCGGAACCGGAAAATACATCGAAGCACAGTTTCATTGTATAGGTTGGTTTTTAAATTTCAAACAAAAAAAAAACTAAACAAAACAAAACATTTATTATTATTATTATTATTATTATTTTATCTATTGTGTGTGTGTGTCTTATTGACACTGGTGCATCGAGCTCGTCATCTTGAATGCTGTAAAATTATGAAGAAGATGAAAAAAATATATTAAAATACTACACGACCGAGTGAATAGAAAAAGACAAAAACGAAAGCACAAAAAGTATTGCATGAATGTTTTTTTTTCCTTTTCTATACAATTGTATGATTATTGTTATTATTTTTATATTTGGTTCCACTTCATTGAAGCAGACAATCCGTCCCTCATTAAATTCCCAAGATAGTATGGCACTGATAAGTGATGCGGTTAACAAAAAATAGAAAATAAAAGTTGATGGTAAATAGGCCAAGTAAATAGTACGTAAAATCCCTCAAGTCGAAATAGTAAATTCGTCTCATTCGTCGTTCAACTCATCGAAGCGTATATATATATATATTTATACTGTATCGAAATACCTGCCAGAGATAAAATGAATTGGGTGAGAAAGTTTTAGAGCACCCTGTAGACAAAATGAGAAAACTAAAGCCAAAAACAAATACAAGAAAAAACTATATATACATGTTAAAATAAAAAAGATTGAAAGAAAGAATAAAATAAAATAAAAAAAAATAAATAAATAAACAAAATGAAAGAGTGTATAATAGAAAAAAAAGAGAATATAAACTGTATTGTGTTGGCAGATGAAGCTAGAAAGTGAGGCCAGAGACAAATAAAAATCAATCGACGCGATAAAAGCCACGATTTTCATTTTACCTCTCACAGGAACCGGCAAACTACGATAATGCTTCAGCCTCTTTACTTGTATTTTTTGTTTTTTTTTTTTTT
>MKYW01000030.1:470646-568529 GCA_015776835.1 Aphidius ervi | reverse complement strand
CAATGAAATGAATAATGTATTATTAAATATTTTTCTAAGAAAAAATTCCAAGTAAAGATAAAAATTCAATGTAAATTGATAATATCAATAATATTAAAAATTTTTAAGACTGCTTATAATTTTCATCTTCCTGATGATTAAATTAAATTTGAAAAAAAAAAAACAACAACAATTTGCGCACAAAAGTGAAATGAAAATAATAATAAATTCCAGAATTAATGATTCTTCTTTGTCATTAACATAATGTATAACTATATTATAATTTTACGACAAATTGATACGACAAGCAATCAACAGAGCATTCCAGCCATCTTTATTTTTAATTTTAACATCAGCTTTTGCATCAAGTAAAATTTTAACACAATTCAATGCATCAGTACCATCTTTTGTACATGCCAACATGAGGGGTGTCCAATCAGCTCGTTTTAAAACATCCACTGTTGCTCCTTGTAAAAAAAAAAAAAAAAAAGCCATTGAAAAAAAACAAACATAATAATCGTTAAATAAAAAAATAATTTCTAATAGGATAATAAAAAAAATGCAAACTGCATAATAGATAAGAGCAAAAAAATAAAAAAAAATAAAGCTTAAAAGTTTTATGTTGTTTACCTTGTTTAATTAAAAATTCAACAATATTGCTCTTGGAAAACTGAGCAGCTTCATGAAGTGGTCGTTTCATATCTTTATTGGTAACATCAACTTTAAATGCCGGATGTGACCAGTTGTTGCACAGATACTTAACAATTTCAAAATGGCCCTCTCTTGATGCAACATGCAAGGCAGTATCATCAAAATTATTTTGACGATATTTTGTCCAATCTTTGATGTCATAATTATTTACAATGATTTTTAAATTTTTCAAGTCACCTTTTTGTGTTGCTCGTAATAATTCTTTTGCAATATCATCATCATTATTCATTTTTAATTTATTAAATTAAATATCAACATGTGATGATGTTGATGACGATGATGATAACAACACCGGTTGAGACTTGAGTTTAGCTCTTTTTGTTAAATATATAGTAAAAATAAAAAAATTTATAAACCGATTGGTGGTGCCATCTAGCAATTGGAATTTCATCTTGAAATAGTCACCGGTTCGTAATCAATCATCAATTTCTATTGTTTCGATTTTTTTTATTTTTTTGAAATATGTATATTTCGAAATTTGTTATTTTTATTGATTTATTTATTTTTTTTTTTTTGGTTTTAACATGCTGTAATTATTTTGGTATCCGATAAAATCCAAGATTATATCATTGTTTTTCATGTTAACATAAATTTAAACTTTGTTAAGATACATGTTTTAAAAAAAAAAAAATAAATAAGTGTGGAATTTAAAGAGCGCGTAGTTGGGATAAACTAAAATATGCAATTTTTAAGACTTTTTGAATTCCAATATATAAAACTGAATATATAAAAGAGATTTTTTGTTTTTTTAATTTTAAATATCCCCTGAGGCTCAATGAAGATGACTGTTTTTTTTTTTTTTTCGTAAAAATAAAAGGTAAAAAAATTCTTGACATCTTAATCAGAAAAAATTTAAAGAATTCATGATTCAGACGAAAGTTATATGTATATCTATTGATCATCATACTATTGAATCACAATTTGAATAATAATTTAAATATTCAAAATAACTTAGAGGAAAAAAAAATAAAAATATATAAATTAAGTATAATCTTAATTCTCAGGATGAAATATTAAAAAATGAAAAAAAAATAAAAATAAAAATAATGGGGCCAATCAAAATTAATGATAATTGTGGTTGAATATAAATGTCTACGACAATGGCATTTATTATCAGATTTACTCACGAGGACATCATTTTGTATAAAAATAAAATAAGAAATAATTTTCATTGCTTCTGGTAAAACTCATTAGCGTCTATATAAATTTGTTGATGATAAATTTGTGACATCAAATTTCATGTACCGTGCCAGGCTCTGCGATGTCGCATGCAATCAAAAAATATTTCATTTTTTTTTTTATTACTATTATTTTTATTATTTATTGTATTTTTAAAATTTGACCCCTAGTTATTGATTTCAAGTTGAGTATAATGAGAAAAAAAATATTTGAGCGAAAGCTGATATTTATTTTAACTAGTCACAACACATTGTGTCAAAGTGGAACACAACGATCGACATATTGATATATTAACTACCACTATATCTCTATATCCATGGTATTACCTATGAAACCTTGCAATATTATTTATTATTATTTATTATTATTATTATTATTTTGCATCAGTTGTGAGGTGACATTATATATTAACACCAAGGCTCACTAACACATCAGGATGATGCTTCATGCTGAAGGCCAACTCAAAAATAAATTTATATTATGTATATTTAAAAAACTATAAAATATATTAATAATTATAATTAAATAATTAAATAAATAAATAAACAAGAACGTGAGAATCTAAAATTTATATAGGTATATTATATTTTTTTTTATTGGATATTTTATTTATCTAAGAATTTTTTGAGTTCCGTATTGATTCCTTCCATCGAAGAATTTTATTATTATTTTTATATTTGTGCAATTATTTTTCCAACATTTGTTACTATACCTGCCAATTATATAAATCTGTTGAATTCATAAAATTAGTGTAATTATAAATTCAATAAAAAAAAAAAAATATATTTACCTGAAAGAAATTTAATAATAAATTTAAAATAATAATAATTGAGGAATTACTTTCGACTCAGTTCAAGGTCATTTATTTTGACAAGGTTATATTTTTGTCATGATTCATTTGATGTACTGGTGGTATTTTAGTGTCTCTCTAAAAAATATGATACACGAATATCATCGTATTGACCTTGTCAAACGAAATTTGAAATTCACAATCACATGTTGAGAATTTTTAATTAAATTGTAAATTATATTTTCTTTAAATATATAATATATTATTATTTATTAAACATTTCATCATATTGTATAATATATAACCAATAGTCAATACATGATCTTGAAATCGCAACGACAATAATAATAATAATATAAATAAATATAAATAAATATAATTAATTATTATAAATAAAAAATCAACAGTGGTAACGGATATGTCTATCAAGACCGTTAACCGTGTTTAAGGTAATAATGCATAATATATTTGTCTGACTATTTAATCGAGTAATACCTACTAACATCCGTTTGACAAAGTATTAAATTTACTTTCGATATTTTTTTTTTTTTTTTAAACAACAATTTTATCGATGGAAAGACATGAGTCTTAAATTCAATGTTGAATTAGTCATAGTCGCAACCAGATGTTAAATAATGACTCAACTCATGTCTCATTTTTTTTTTCCTTTTTTCAATATTTTTTATAATAAATTTTTGTTTAATTTATTTGTAAATAGATATAAATAATCAAGATGAAAATATAATTTGATTATATATTTATTTATTTACATTTATTGATCAATAGTTTAGTTAATGTATGAGTTGCATTGTCTTTAGAATGAGATTGTATATGTGAGTCGTATTACACACGGGATACCAATGAAATACCTCAAGCAAATTCCTGACTGAACAAGAGTCCAGTTTGTATGTCGGTTTGAATAAGCCAACCAAGATACTCTGGTAATGAACGAGGGGGAGAGATCTTGTGGTGATGCGTGTGAACATATAACTATATACAATATATAATGGTTGAGACTTGAGTCGGGGTCGTGAGCACATGATGGTGGTATCTTCCAGGCAGAAAACTTTGTATCAAAGATATATGAAAAAAAAAAATAATATTAAAAAAACAAGCATGAATTATATTTGCAAGCATCACGATCATCATTTTATATATTCCATCCACTTGTAGTCTTGTACACAATATCACAATTACGATAATGACCATTACGCGTTATTGATGATGATCAATAGTATATCCTCTCTCAAGCCTCTCAAGACGCAAAGAAAAAAATATTTGTAAGAAAATTTACTCATTTTTTTTCAAATCTCTGCACATTCCTGCAAATTTCATTTATACAATTTTATTTTTTTTCTCTTAAAAATACCTGCAAATTTAATCTTGATATATTTATTTAAATAATATTAAATTTAAATTTTTTTAACAAATATTTTCATTTTTAACATACATGTATTTATTTATCTTTTTTTTTTTAAATAATTAAATAATTTTTCGAGATTTTTTTTTTTAAAATATATAAAAATTTTACTTNAAAAAAAAAAAAAAAAAAAAAAAAAAAAAAAAAAAAAGAGTTAATGAATAATTGTAATGTATGAAGGTATGAGTGTAATATAAACGTCGAGGAAGATAGCAAAATAAAAAATAAAAAAGGGGAAACGAAGAAGCATTCGAAGAGGAAGTGGAGAATGGATACCTTGACGGTACGGAGCAAACAAACCACGCATCCAGTCGATTATAAGCCAGAACACGTTCCGCACGATTTCGTTTGTGTTCCGTGCGACACACTCTGCGTTTATAGATAATATTTAAAAACATTATCATCAATTGCATTGTGAAAATTATATTTTATAAAACTTTAAATTTTTACTATTTTATTAATAGTGCATTATTTATGTGTTGAAATAATAAAATTTATTGTTAAAAAATAATATAGTGTTTTGTTAATTCAGTGACAGCAGGAAGTTGATAAGACAAATCAAAATGTGTAACCTTTATTTAAATATTTGTTTTAAATAAACTTTATTTTTATTTTCTCGTATTTTTAAATAATTATTTGCGGAAACACGTGAGTTTATTTTTGACGTACACGTGTGCTATTGTGCAAAGTATTTGCGTGGATTGATCAAATCTATTGACAGCTGATTTGTGTGTATTTAATTGAACTATTTATTATCATCGACATCTGTCAAAAAAATAAATAAATTATATTACCTGTAACTATATATATATTAATAAGATACCATTTGCGAAAGTAAATGGTGAATCCGTGTGGATGACCTTCCACGACCCGGCATCGATTGAAAGCGGCTGCGTTAACACACGTGGTCGCAATCACGAAACACACAAAAGGGAAATGTATTTAAATAATTTTTTATTTTGGGTCACAGTACTTGGACTCCAAACACTATGCACTGGTAAGTTGTCTTTTTATTTTATTTTTTTTTCAAATAAATTAACGATAAATATATTGTAAATTTATGTTTCTTTTTTTTTTCTCATTATTTAATCAAATAATAATCAGGTAATTAATATCACTGATAAACCATGATGATGATAATGATTAATTGCCAAAAAATAAACATAGATTATTGTTTGATAAGCACTAAATTTTAAATAATTATATTTTTTTTACATCAGCTTGAATTATTGACTGGCACCAAATTGCCAGACTTTGTTTCTTTTTCTTTTTAATTAATACATGTTTATAATCATAATGTTTATTTTTTATTTTTTGTTAAACACATGTTAGGATAGTATAATTTTTATTATTCAAATGTTTAAATTGCTCTTATCTTGGCAAATTTATACATCAATAATTCACGAGTTTGTTTTTTGATAAAATTATACATATTATTGTCCCTAACAAATAATTAATAATTTTTATAAAACAAAAAAGACAACAAATTAGTTGTTGAATTAAAAAAAAAAAAAAAAAAAGACTCATCTCGACAAGTCACAAGCACAACAGACATTATACTTACGTCATTTATATATACCACTGTATGGATTAGAGTGACTAATTTTTGTTTACGTAATAATATACAGGATGCACGCTGTTTTGCGTTCTTGAGAAAATTCTCCCATTAAATGAAAAAAAAAAAAAAAAATCATAATAATTAAATAAATAATTGCCATAGATATTTAATTTATTTTTGATATTATTATAGAATGATAATTTGAGGCCCATGAACCCAAAAAATAATAATAAAAAAATAATAAAATTCTGCAGATAATACCACAAATGGTTAGAAAGACCAAATGAAATACAAATATATTTATTATAATAATAATTTATTTGATATATAGAATGAAAACGCGTCACGAATTCAAGCCAAAGGCATTTAAGATGGAATCTTGTAACGCCTTGGGTCAGTATTATATATATATAATATACAAGACACAAACCGAAAGAGGATCCGCATCACATTCCCGCGGTACAATCTTTTATTCATGGTCCAATAGTCTATACACTTGGGAGCATTAAACGAAGGGGCTTTATACACACATGACAGGACTGGTCGGACGATACTCAAAGCCAAATGCAATGTCTGGAATTTGGCGATACTTATCCCACCTGCATTCTCCATCTTTTTATTTAAATAAAAAAATATAAAAACAAAAAAATTGAACATTCTATATACGCATACATTTTTCATTTTTTTTTTTTTTTTCTTTCAAATTTCAAATAAATATTGATCAGGTCATAAACCCTTGATGTTAAATAAATTTCATTCATTTTTCTCTCATCTTAAATGCGCGTATTTTTTACTTGTAAAAAATTATAACAATGAAAAATTTTTATTAGAAATAGAAGGTGACTCGTTAATAATAATATTTAGGCCATATTTATTTGCAAATAATATTACCCAATATACTTGAAGTAATATTTCAAGTAAAAAGAAAAAATAATAATATTTTATTTTGTAACATGAAATAATAAAATTTAAAATATTTAAAAGCTGTTCCAGATGATGTTAGTAGTTTCAACCTGACGGAAATTAATTTATCGCTGAATAAATCAATAAATCCTATAAAAAAAAATAATGAAACAATATTATTATCATTATTAATAAATGATACATCAATAAATACAGTAAAATTTTTGGACGTACCAAAGCATACTAGTGCAACACTTGGTAAATCAGTACTTTTAGAATGTCGAACAAGTGAACCGGTCATTGACTGTCAATGGTCCTGGAGGCCACTTCCGCCAGTTCATTTACCCCTTCCTGATATTAATCCAATGGAGACAATTAATGATACATCAACAACGACAACAACAGTCATTGACACTGTATCACAACCAACACAACAAACAACACAATCATTACCAGTTAGATTGTTTCCTGCATTTGGTAATAATAATAATGATTGTTCAGTTAGATTTACTGATACACAACATGAACAAATGGGATATTGGACTTGTGCTGCTAGAAAATCAATTGATCAATCATTTGTCAGTACTGAACCAGCAATGCTTAGTATCATTGAAAAGCCTGGTTAGAAATTATTATTATTTTACTATTTAATTTATCTATATTTTTATGAATATGATGATGAATTAATTGTTTTTTATTTTTTTTAAATAGAAGTTTCAGTGACATTTATTAAAACTGAAAATGCAACAGAAGCACCTGGTGGTTCATCATCTGAAATAATATGTCGTACTGAAAAAACAGTTAAAGAATGTCAATGGTCATGGAGAATGTTTAACCAATCTGAAATATGGAATTTAGAAGTTAAAAAATTTCCATCATTTGGAATTGATAGTACTGATTGTAGTCTTAAATTTAAAAATGTGTTAAGTGAACAAGAGGGTCTTTGGACATGTGGTGCACGTATTAATCAAAATGATATTTTTACTAAAACACATCCTATACGTTTTTTAGTATCAGAAGGTATTTATTTTATTATTATTATTATTTCAAATTGTAAAATAAATTGTTTTTTTTTTTATTTATTTTATTAAATTACAGTGGAATTTGTGCAATTATCAAGTGGTATACAAACATCAGTTGGTGAATCAGCATTGTTAAAATGCCTTGTGGATAAACCAGTAATTCAGTGTGAATGGTCTTGGAAGCCAATTAATTCAAGTAGAGAACCAACAGTTATCAAAAAATTTGTGCCAAACAATGATAATGAACATGATTGTTCAGTTAGATTTAAAAATGTATTGTATGAAGAAGAGGGTCTTTGGACTTGTGGTGTTAGATTAACAACAAGTGGACATCTTCATGAAGCACCACCAGCTAAATTAACACTATTACCATCAGGTAAATTATTATATAATAACCAACATAATTGAAAATAACGAATAGAATATATAATTTTTAATTGTTACAGGTAAACTTAGTTTTGTAGAAATATCAGAAAATAAATCAGCACTTGTTAATACACCAGAAACACTTAAATGTTTGGTAAATGGAAAAGTTGATATTTGTACTTGGCTTTGGCGACCATTAACTGTTGATATTGAAGCAACAATTGTACGTGAATTTACAACAACAACAAATGGTAAAAATTGTAGTCTTGATTTTAGTCATATACAAATTGAAAATCAAGGCTACTGGTCATGTCGAGTGACAATAACATCATCAAACACAGTATTAACATCACCATCAATTAAACTCATTGTATCTGATGATCAAGGTAAATAAATAATTAATTAATTAATTAATAATTCATATGTTTCTTTCATTTGATGTATAATTGTTTTTGTTGTTTTTTGTTTTAGAAAAAATTGAATTTTCTGAATTATCACAGGACATACAAATAGCATCTGGTGGAAGTGTATCATTAAGATGTGTAACAACATTATCAGTTGAACAATGTAGATGGTCATTGACACCAGTTAATTCAAATACAACTGTTGTTGTTAAACAATTTCCAGCAGTTGGTCCTGAAGCACGTGATTGCAGTGTTAGATTAAGTCATGCACTTGCTGAACAAGAAGGTCTTTGGACATGTGGTGCCAAAGTACATGGAAAAGAAAATTATACAAATGCATCACCAGCAAAATTAAGTCTACTAGAACCAGGTACAAATGATTCCTGAACAAAAAAAAAAAAACAAAATTAATTATCTAAAATGAAAATTACAAAGTAAAAAAATGTCAGCACTGGTGGTGGAAGTGAACAAATTGTAAATTATTTTTTTCTTTTTGTTTTTCTTCAAACAAATCGACATGATGGCTCTTTGTGTAATTTGTTATATATTTTATATTTTCTTCTTTCTTTAAACTTTTTTCTTTTGATCGTCCATAAAAAAACATTGCTCATTAGATTTAATTTAAAATAAGCTCAGAAAAAAAAAAAGTAAAAAAAATGTTTTTAAATTAAGAAATAGAATAATTATTATAATAATTTACACTATTGTTTATGTACAATAATTAAATTGCATTTAATTGTTATGTTAATTTAAAATGTCATTTGTTTAATTTTTCTTTTGTGCTTATTTTTTATTTTTTTTTTTCTATCAATTTTTTCAAGGTCATTCTTTGTGCATGAACTCGTGTATATTCATTGCACATCAATTATTATTGTCGCACCTATTTATCTGTGTGCTATTATTATTTACACTGTTTTTTTTTTCTACATTGTGTTTTTCATTGTGCAACATACAAGTCAAAGGAAAACAAAAAAATATTCATGTATTCATTGCCTTGTTACTATTATTTATTTGACATTTGTTGATTAACTATAAATTAATTATTTAAAACGATAGAAAACATAAGAAAAAATACTTAATCAATAATAATAAAAAAATAAAACAAATTATTGTTATTATCTAGATAATTGTGTTGATTTAAAAAAAAAAAAAAAAAAAGAATATGAGATTCAAAGTAATTTAATATAAATAAATTTTAAAAATAAATCATCAGCAGTTATTTATTTTCTTTTCTTTCTATTTCGCTCATGCTACCATTACCTGTTATCATTTTATCAATGTGGAACAAGAAAAAATTAATTCAACAGGGTAATTGCACTTCAGTTATCATGCTTAAACATATTTAAAAAATTATCATGCAATGTGTTTGCACGCATCAGTGACTACATAGTTGGCAAAAAATTTGTAAAATAGTCAACTCGTGTGTTAATATGGGTAAGCAATGTTTGCATGTAAAATAATAATTAATAAAGAAACAAATTAAATTTATAATCTAATATTTAAATAGCAATAGTAATGTGGACAGATGTACATAGAAGAGTTACTTTAGCATGTACACTTGATCCTCAGCATGATCATGAAACTCCAGCTGATCTTAAATGCCAATGGATACATGATGGTATTGATAGAAGTATTAAAAATGAATCAGCTTCAATCACAAGGTGACTTGTTTAACTACAAATTTTAATTATCAACATCATACTCAATTATATCAATGAAAAATACATTTTTTTAGAGAAGAATTTTTCATGAATTACACAAATGGAATGTGTACTTTAAAATTTATACCACGTCAAAGTGATTTTGGTAATTGGATTTGTCGTTTTATCATTGATGATGATGATGGACTGATTGAAATAAGAAACATATCAGTAGTATTGCGAGATAATTCAAATGGTAAGTTGAAAAACTTGAATAACCAATTTAAAAAAAAAATATAATTTGTTGTTTTAATTTTTAGAAGACAAGTTACTAGCATGGGCTGTTGGAGCAGCAACGATAATTGTACTTTTTTTTATGATACTCGTGGTAGTACTGGTTGTTTTTCGAGGCAAATTATTTGATAGAACTGAGTTACATATGCTTGAGACAATACCATTTGAGCAGCATCATCAACGAGACAAACATAGAAGCTCACAAAACTCACGATCAAGAAGAGTATCAAAAATAGAAACAAAGTCAAATGTTGATGATGATAATAGTCAATCACAGACTCATACAAATCCAGTATTTCATGACATTGATCAGCATCCTCCTCCTCCAATGTCAACGTTCAATTTATCATAAATATTTCAGTATTGTTGTTTTTTTGTAATATAAATGTATATTTTAATGAAAAAAAGTATTACTCAACATGTATTGATGATGATGATTATTTTATAGCATCAAGTTGTTGTTGTATTTTTTCCAGTCCTTGATAAAGTTCTGTTAGACTTTTTTTATCAAATTCCACTGTAACTCGTTCTTTTTTATCAGCATTTCTCAGTCCAAGTTGAATAAGAGCAACTGGTTTGGATACATTTGCATCATCAGATGTTGATGCTTGGACATTCAATGACCAATTAACATCTTCTAACTGAAAATAAATAAGTATCATCAGTTGTTGTTGTTGTTGTAAAGTAAAAGAATATTCAATGAACTTACCTGTGTTGGAAAAATTGATTTCTTTTTTAAATTGTCAATGATATTTTTAGCATGAGTCATCCATGAATTAACAAATACTGTGATTTTATCAAGAGATATTGAAAATGATGATTTCATAAAAGATTCCATGACTGCTGGTTTGACAATATTAAATGCAGCTTGTGAATAAATCAATGTAACTGTATCAATGAGTAAATTTAATTCATCTTGGTCAATTTTTAATGAAGTTTGTAATTTTTCTTCTTCCTCAGTGTTGAAAATTTTACCAGTTGTTGATGAATAAAGACTCTGGCAAATTTTATTTACAAAAAGACGAAATTTTCCGCTGTCTATTTTTTCGACAATTTCCAGTCCTTGCTCCAGTCTAATAAAAATAATTATTAATCATTTTAATAAATGTTTTTAATGAATTAATGTTTCTTTTTTTTTTTTTAACTAACCTGGGAGTTATTGTTATCCACGATGACATTTTTTATTGTTTTTATGTAAGATTGTTATATTGTTTATAATAATACTACAATGTATAAAATTATTTTTGTTGATCAACAATATTGCAAACGTCATAACAAATAATATAAATAATAACAACAGCTCAAAAACACATGACTGTAAAAATAGGCAGTAATGACATCTAGCAGTATTTTGCTTTAGCTTTGGGGGGCGTTCGCACAAGTATTCTGGATTGATTTCGATAAAATTGTTATATATAATTATTTTTAAAATAATTTGAATAAAAGTTTATAAAATGTTCAAAATCAGACACGTCAACAATGTAAGTATTAAAATTTATAAAAAAACAACAGACAATTAATTTTAATCAATTAACTTAATATTATTTAACATGTCAATTTACATTGCTTTTTGATTTTATTTTTACTTCTCAATAATTATTAAATTTTTTTTGTCAATATATATATATATATATATATTATTATTCCTACGTATTTCCCTGGTGAAAATTATTCCTCCGACTTTCTTCGATTTTTAAAAATCGGAGTAATTCGAAAAGAATCGGAGAAAATGCGGACGAAAATCGGAACAAGTCGGAGATAATCGAAAAAAATGGTTTTTTGTTTTACTCCGATTTTTCTTCGAAATTTTTATTCAACAATATGTGGAGAAAATCGAAGTAAATCGGAGAAATTCGTAGAAAATCGGAGAAATATCGGAAAAAACCTGAAAAATATCGGAGGGAAACGGAAGAATATCGGAGAAAATCAGAGAAAAATCAAAGAAAGTCGGAGAAATCATTTTCTCTAGGGTTACCAAAAAGGAATATATGAACAATTATTTTTTCCAGACTTAAACCTGAACAAATTTATTTATCAACTTAAAAATGGATTATTTCAAAAATCAAAAGATGAGCAAATGAATAACAACATTGTAGAAAAAAATGTAAGATAATAATAATACTACTAATAATAATAATAATAATAATAATTTAATTTGTTCTGAAATATACATTTACTGACAATTTATTAAATTTACATTTTAGTTTGATAAACTTATTGGATCTCAAAATATTAAGGACGTAATCGACAGTGGTTATTACGTTGACAAGACAAATTATTTAAAATACTTAATTGAAACAGGCTCCTGCAGTTTCCCTATAAGACCTAAGAGATTCGGTAAAACAATGTTACTTGATACAGTGGTCGAGATCTGCAAGGGCAAAAACAATAAAAGGTGTTTGAAAAAACATCAATTGCCCACTCATCTTACAAATGGAAAAAATACCCTGTATTGAAATTTGATTTTTCGAATCTACAAAATACTTGTATTAAAATCTTTAAAAAAGATTTAGCAAACGAAATTAAATCCAATTATGAAAAATACAACATCAAGTAGGATAAAAATGAAAATGATACTCGAACTTTATTACTTGATTTATTCGACGGGGCTGTAGATTTGGGAAACGAGTATGAACCAAACATCGCGATAGTTTTGATTGACGAGTACGACTTCCCATTGTACAATTGCAAAATAAAAGATGACATTATTCGTGTAATGAGGTAACTTCGTTAGTTACTGGGGATAGCAGATTTGGGATGGCTGATATTTTCCATGCAGCAAACAATTTGATTGATATCACACATGATGAAGATGTCAATGCAATTTGTGGTTTTACTCGCTCTGAAATGACGTCAATTTTTGCAGACCAGATAACGAATATGGGTGTTACGTTAAAAAAAACTGAAACTGAAATATTGGATCTTTTAACAGATCACTACAATGGGTATATTTTTTCTGAGAGAAGTATTGATGAGTCAATCTACATCCCTTGGAGTATAATACAATGCTTTAAAAAAAAAAAAATTTGTTCATATTGGGAGGGAAGAAGTTTAAGTGAGCATAATAGTAATTTTAAGGATATAAAAAGTATGTTGGCAATCATAAAGAATTCATCATTTTTTGCTGACGATTATATGACTTGACTTATCATGGTGAATATGATAAAATATCTTTAAAATCTTTTTTATTTCAAGCTGGTTACTTGACCATCAAAAAATATGATGAAAAAACACAAAAATATACTCTTATGGTTCCAAACATAGATGTGAAAGATTCGCTAAAACATATGATTAACTGCCCTATTGGAAATATTATTACTCCGTCATTTCTCCGTTTTTGGCCCATTTCCGGAGAAATTACTCCGGCATGAGGTTAATGGCGGAGAAATTATTCTGGCATGGGATTGATGGCGGAGTAATTTCTCCATCAACCTCATGCCGGAGTAATTTCTCCGCCACCGCCCTCGTGCCGGCGGCAATTCTTATTATTCTAATTTCTATTTTTAAACTTGTTTATATTTGTTTATTTAAAGAAATAAAAAAAACCCAAACGATAAAACTTGACTACTGATGTCAACCTCCACTTGTAAATATGGCATAAATTAATATTTTTATTGATATAATAAAGTTGTTTAATAATACTTGATTTGTTAATTGTAATAATTATCTACCAATAAAAATCTTTATCAATGATCTTTACTTCAATGAAAATAATATTCAATTTAATAAAACTGAGATTATCTTGGTCATATTATTTTTGATAATTGAGGTGATATTATCGAATCAAATATACGTCGTAGTTGTTTTTTTTTTTTATTTCATACTATATCCCCACAGTGGAAAAACCAAAGATAAGAAAAAAAAATATATTTAAAAAATATAATTTGTCAGTCGAGTTAGAACATTGATCCACTCGACATTGAAAAATAAATTAGAAAAAATTGACTTACAAGTGTTAACAGTATAGTGTTATAATATTTTATTTTATTTTTTTTTTATCAATTTTACACCAATATTTTGTGAGAACTTGATTCAAATAAAAATGAATTCAAGTGTGTCGGTGAATGGTGATGACAATGGAGAACCATATCCTCAATATATTGCAATTATTGCAGCATCGTTTGCTATTTTATTTTGTATTATTGGCACTTTAGGTAAGAGCAAAAAAAAAAAAAAAAGAAAACAATTTTCCATTAATTAGATTGACATTTAAAATAAACAATGATTTTATTTTTCAGGTAATGGATTAACTATTATTGCATTTGCGAAATACAAAAAATTACGTCGACAACCAACAACAATATTTATTATTAATTTAACAATATCTGATTTAATGCTGTCGACAATATGTATGCCATCATTGGCAATTGATTTTTTAACAAGTGACGTAATTGATGGTATTTTGTGTAAAATATCTCCAATGTTGTTTTATGGAAATTTCAGTGTGTCATTATTCAGTCTCATGGCAATTGCAATCAACAGGTTTGAAAAATTACTAAAAGCTAATTATTTTTATTCATTTTACTAATGAAAAAATTTAATTTATTCGTTTTTTTTTTTTTTTTTTTGTTCAGGTACATTTTGATAGTCAAACCAGCAATTCACAATAAAATTTATACTACTAGAAATATAATAATAATGCTCACATCAATTTGGATAGTTAGTTATTCACTACTTTTACCAGTAATATTTGAAATATGGGGAAGATTTGGTCTCGATAAGAAAACAATGATTTGTGAAATATTGGAAAAAGATGGTGATTTTGCAAGTCCAAAAACAATATTAATTATCGTTGGATTTTTTTTACCTTGTGGTGTTATTAGTTTTTCTTATTATTGTATTTATCAAAAAATCAAAGAAAGTCGTAAAAAAATGTTATCACATTCACCAACTCAAACAAGAACAACAGCAGCAGCGTCAAGTAAAAAAGACAGTCAAGAAACAAGAATTACAAAGCTAATGTTTACAATATTTATTGGATTTTTGGCATGTTTTTTGCCAACATTTTTGGTAAATACAATTGACTATGAGGAAAATTATCCAATTTTTCATGTGGGTGATTCAATAACATCATGGGCTTCCGTTGTAATAAATCCATTTATTTACGTGAGTACAAATAAACTCTACAGAACAGCTTATCGAAAAATATTTTCACAAAGTTCTGAAGAGAGTGTCGTTACAATTCAACATCATAACAATAATTCAAACAGACAACTTCAAGCTTCCACAATGCATCCAATGTAAGAATAATTTTTCATATAAAAAAATTTCTACAAATTGATTTGTCAAATTAAGTTGTAATAATTATAATATTTGTTTTAGAACGTCTTCTACAGAAAATAATTCATCATATGATTCTGCTCCAAGCTCACCAAGTCCCCAAGGTGGTGGTTGATTTAAATTATTATTTTTTTTTTTTTCTAAATATTATATTAAATACAAAATAAAACACGAAGAAATTTGTTGGTCTTCAATAAGTGACTATGAACTTTTATCTGATTACTTAAACTATTATCAGCTGATAAATATTAAAAAAACTTTTTTTTTTTTATTTTTAAACTTGTATATATATTTGTTTACTTCAGGAAATAAAAAAAAAAGCAAAACGATAAAGCTTAAATACTGATGTCTATCTTTGTTTAGAGCTAGCAATGTCTAAAATTAATCAATTTTTTAATTGTAATAATTTTTATTTTCTTTTTAATTTAGAGAAAGCATATCTTGTATTTAATTAAAACTATTCTGTCAATAAAATTCTTTATTTTTTTTTTAATTCAATGAAAATTTTAAGTTTAATAAATAAATTATGAATAGTTTGTATTCTTATAATTTCAAGTAAAGAAATTGAAATTAGATAATTAAATTTTCTTTTTTTTTCTTTTAATTTTAATGTTCAGAAAAATATTTTATTTAAAAAAAAGTGAGACTGTCTTGGTTATATTATTTTTAATAATTGAGGTGATATTATCACTTTCTATATATACGTCGTAGTTTTTTTTTTTTTATTTTATATTTTACATATAATGAAAAAACAAAGATAAGAAAAAAAATATATTTAAAAAAAAACTATTCAGTCAAATTACAACTGTGACCCACTTGACATTGAAAAAAAAAAAAATGAGAAAGAATAGAGTAAAAAAATGTTAACTACATGTAGTTTTATATTATTTTATTTTATTTTAAATTTAGTTTTTTTTTTAATCAACTCTTCAGCAATTTTTTTGTGTTAATTTCATTCAAATAAAAATGGACACAAGTGGGATTATTGCATCAAATAATTCAAACGACAATATAAAATTATCTATTGCAATTATTGCAGCGTCGTTTGCTATTTTATTTTGTATTATTGGCACTTTAGGTAAGAGCAATTAAAAAAAAAAGAAAGAAAAACAATTATTTATTAATTAGATTGACATTTAAAATAAACAATGATTTTATTTTTCAGGTAATGGATTAACTGTTATTGCATTTGCGAAATATAAAAAATTACGTCGACAACCAACAACAATATTTATTATTAATTTAACAATATCTGATTTAATGCTGTCAACAATATGTATGCCATTATTTGCAATTGATTATTTAACAAATGACGTAATTGATGGTATTTTGTGTAAAATATCTCCAATGATTTTCTATGGAAATATGGGTGTGTCATTATTCAGCCTCATGGCAATTGCCATCAACAGGTTTGAAAAATCATTGAAAATTAAATTAAATCAATTATTTATCCAATTTACTAATGAAAAAATTTAATTTAATCTATTGTTTTTTTTTTTTTTGTATTGTTCATCAGGTACATCTTGATAGTCAAACCGAAAATTTACAATAAAATTTATACACAACAAAATATAATGATAATAATAATATTAATTTGGATATTGAGTTACGCATTACTTGTACCAATGATATTTGAAGTATGGGGAAGATTTGGCTTGGATAAAAAAACAATGATTTGCAAATTACTAAAAACAGATGGAGATTTTGCAAACCCAAAAATAATTTTAATTGTTGTTGGATTTTTTTTACCTTGTTCTGTTATTACTTTTTCTTATTATTGTATTTATAAAAAAATTAAAGAAAGTCGTCAAAAAATGTTGTCACATTTAACAACTCCAACAACAACAGCAACAACAGTATCAAATCGAGAAACAAGAATTACAAAATTAATGTTTACAATATTTATTGGATTTTTGGCATGTTTTTTACCGACTTTTTTGGTAAATATAATTGATTCTCATGGAAAGTATCAAGTTTTTCATGTTGGTGATTCAATAGCATCATGGGCTTCTGTTGTAATAAATCCATTTATTTACGTGAGTACAAATAAACTCTACAGAACAGCTTACCGGAAAATATTTTCACAAATTTCTGATAACAGTGTTGGTACAACTAAAAATCATAACAATACTTTAAACATACAACCTCAAGCTTCCACAATACATCCAATGTAAGAATAAATTTTTATAAGTAAAAATATTTAAATATTTAATTAAAAACTAATCGAGTTGTTATTATAAAATTTATTCCAGAACTTTTTCCACAGAAAACAATGCATCATATGGTTCTTCTCCAAGTCCACCAAGTCCCTAGAGTGGTGGCTGATAAATAAATTATTATTTTTTTTTTTTCTAAATATTATATCAAATACAAATTGAATTTTGTTGGTCTTTTGAATTATTATCAGCTGATAAAAATACAAAAAAATATTTCGCTTTCTATTTTAAACTTGTTTATATTTGTTTATTTTAAAAAATAAATAAACCCAAACGATAAAGCTTAATTACTTGCCTGTCAATATAATGAATGAATTATTATGGGTATAGTAAATAAAATTGTGTAGATAAATGAACTGTATTAAAAAAATATTTTTGTTGACTTAAAAATCACTAAATTTAATTTATCAAAACATGTTTATTATTTTTTTAATTTATTCCAATGGAATAACAAAAATAAGTTATAGACCTGGGAAAACATCAATTTAAAAATACAATCATCAGTCAGTCACATTGTACCTGAGTAACAGTCAACATATTTTATATAATATTTATTGACATGTGTTAACTATAGTTTTATTTCAAATTAAATAATTAAGTAGATATTTAATTTATTCAAGATGGATACAAGTTGGTTTTGGAAGACATCCAATGAAGATAATAGTCATCAAAAATATCCTCCATGTGTTTCAATTACTGTGCTTATTCTTACAGTTTTTTTCGTGATCATTGGCACTCTTGGTATCCATAAAAAAAAAATAAAAAAATATCCATATGTGATTTGATATTTTAGAATATTTAATATTTTCTTTTTTTAGGTAACACATTGACTGCTATTGTATTTTTCAATTTTAAAAAATTACGTCGACAACCAACAACAATATTTATTATGAATCTGACAATAACTGATTTGATTATTTCAAGTATAAGTTTACCATTAATGACAGTTTATATTTTTACGAAAGATAATTTTTTGTGCAAAGCTTCTATAGTGTTGTATTATGGAAATATGAATGTGTCATTATTTAGTCTTGTTGCCATTGCAATTAACAGGTAAAAAAAATATTATTTTTTGTATATTTAAACAATTTTATTGAATGTACTATTTAAAATTGTATCATTATATTACTGTATTTTAATTAATTGACAGAATTTAATTTTAATTTTTATCTTTTTCAGATATATTTTAATTGTTAAACCACAAATTCATAATGAAATTTATACATATCGAAATACATTGATAATTTTAATATCAAGTTGGATATTAAGTTATTCACTACTTTTGCCAATGATATTTGGAATATGGGGATCTATTGGTCTCGATAAAAAAATTCAGATTTGCGAAATACTAAAAAATGATGGAGAATTTGCAAATCCAAAAAAAATTATGATTCCGATTGAATTTTTTTTATCTTGTATTGTTATTAGTTTTTGTTACTATTGTATTTATAAAAAAATCAAAGAAAGTCGTCAAAAAATGTTGTCATATTCACCTTATCAATCAACAAAAACAACAACAGCAGAAGTACCAAGTAAAAAAGATAATCAAGACACTGAAGTTACAAAATTAATGTTTAAAATATTTATTGGATTCTTGGCATGTTTTTTACCAACAGTTTTAGTTAATATATTTGATTCAGAAGGAAATTATCCAGTTTATCATGTTGTTGAATCAATGACATCATGTGCTTGTGTTGTGATAAATCCAATTATTTATGTTAGCACAAATAAACACTACAGATCTGGATTCAGAGAAATTTTTTCACACAGTCCTGATAATGGTATTGCAACAACGCAACATCAAAACAATACTTTATACAAACGACCTCAACTATCCTCAATATATCCAATGTAAGATTATAATTTTTTCATATATAAAAATATTTTAGTACATAAATGACTAATTAATTTATAATATTTGTTTTAGAACTTCTTCAACGGAAAATGATTTATCATGTCCTCAAGGTGTTGTCTGATTAAAATCATTTTTTTTTTTTTTAATTATTATATATAATACAAAATAAATGTCATTAGTCTTTAACAAGTTACCATTATTTTTTAAAGAAAATATAAAACAGTATTAATTTTATTTTATAACTTGTATAGAAATTTTTACTTCAAAAAAAAAAAAAAAAAAAAGTCCTAAAAGATAAGGGCCAAGTATTAAATATCATGCTTCTAGAAAACTAGTAACGTCTTGCTTGTAAATATAATAAATTAATATCCATGTAAAAATATTTGTTGTTAATTTAAAAAAAATCATTAAATTATAAATTCGAAATATCAAAACGGCAGTTTCAATTTGTATACTTGTACTATGATGATGTGATGATGACATCTATCAACCCCCATCTGACTTCAAGTGATTCATATTGTCTAGGTCACAAACATCCTTATCATTTTATTTAATTTTGGTTTTTTACACAGTGGAATGACAAAGATAAGCTAAAGCTAAAAAAAAATTATTTAAAAATACAATTATCAGTCACGTTATAACTGTGAGTCAGTCAACATATTTTTTATAAAATATTTATTAAGTGTATTTTTAATTTAAATTTGCTTTGCAATTAAATAATAAATTAGTTATTTAATTTATTCAAAATGGATACAAGTTGGTTTTGGGAAACATCTAATGAAGATAATAGTAATCAAGAATATCCTCAATTTGTTTCAATTACTGCGATTATTATTTCAGTTATTTTCGTAATCGTTGGCACTATTGGTATGTACAGTAAAAAAAAAAATCCATATATGATTATTTGTATGTTTGGCTATTTGAATTTTTTAATAACTTTTTTTTACAGGCAACACATTGACTATTATTGTATATTTCAAATATAAAAAGTTACGGCGACAACCAACATCAATGTTTATTATGAATTTAACAATAACTGATTTGATCATTTCAAGCATAAGTTTACCAATAATGACAATTGAATTTTCCACGAATAATTTGAGTGATAATTTTTTTTGTAAAGCTTCTTCAGTGTTGTTTTATGGAAATATGAATGTGTCATTATTAAGCCTTGTCGCAATTGCATTTAACAGGTAAATAAATTAACTATTATTCAACTGTGTTTTAATTAATCTACGAAATTTAATATTTATCTTTTTCAGATATATTTTGATTGTTAAACCACAAATTCATAATGACATTTATACATATCGAAATACATTGATAATAATAATATTAAGCTGGATATTAAGTTATTCATTACTTTTACCAATGACATTTGGAATATGGGGATCTGTTGGACTTGATAGAAAAATACTAATTTGCGAAATACTAAAAAATGATGGAGAATTTGTAAATCCAAAAAAAATTATGATTCCAATTGAATTTTTGTTATCTTGTATTGTTATAAGTTTTTGTTACTATTGTATTTATCAAAAAATTAAAGAGAGTCGTCAAAAAATGTTGTCATATTCACCTAGGCAAACAACAAAAACAACAACAGCAGCAGTGTCAAATAAAAAAGACAGTCAAGAGACTGAAATTACATATTTAATGTTTAAAATATTTATTGGATTCTTGGCATGTTTTTTACCAACAGTTTTAGTAAATATATTTGATTCTGATGGAAGATATCCAGTTTATCATTTTGTTGAATCGATGACATCATGTGCTTGTGTTGTGATAAATCCAATCATTTATGTTAGCACAAATAAACACTACAGAACAGCTTACAGACAAATTTTTTCACATAGTGCTGATGATGGTACTGGAACGACTCAACATCACAACAATACTTTATGCACACGACCTCAACTATCCTCAATACATCCAACGTAAGATTAATTGTATTAGAATATTTAAATATATAAATGATTAATTGATTCATAATTAATAGTTGTATTATTTGTTTTAGAACTTCTTCAACCGAAAATGATTCCTCATGTCCTCAAGGTGTTGTCTGATTAAAATTTTTTTTTTTTTTTTAAATATTATGTATAATACAAAATAAAAGTCCATTAGTCTCTAATACGTCACGACAATTATTTTAAGATATTTATCAGTTTTTGGATAAGGAAAAAAAAAAACAATATTAATTTTGTTTCATAAATTGTATATATATTCTTACTTCAAACAAAAAAAAAAATTCTAAAAGATAAGGGCCAACAATTGTATTTTATCTTTTTATAAAAATAGCAACATCTTGCTTGTAAATGTAATAAATTAATATTCATAAAACTGTGTAAAAATATTTGTTGTAAATTAAAAAATCATTAAATTATAATTTTGAAATATCAAAAAGGTGGTTTAAATTTGTATACTCGCACTGTCATGCCTACAGATCATCAAAATTTTCATTGTCTAGCTTACAAACATATTTATCTTTTTTTTTTTTAATTTTTTTTTTTTACTCAGTGGAATGACAAAGATAAGCTAAAGCTAAAAAAAATTTATTTAAAAATACAATATTAACAGTCACGTTGTAACTGTGAGTCAGTCAACATATTTTTTATAAAATATTTATTGACACGTGTTAATTGTAGTTCCATTTTTAATTTATATATCAATTAAATAATATACAAAATGAATACAAGTTCGTTTGGGAAATCATCTAATGAAGATAATAGTAATCAAGAACCTTCTCAATATGTTCCAATTATTACGTTTATTCTAGTAATTTTTTTTATTATCTTTGGCACTCTTGGTATAAACACAAAAAAACAAAAATATTCATATGATAAATGATTATTTTGATATTTTAAAATTTTTAATATTTTATTTTCATAGGTAACACATTAACTGTTATTGCATTTGCGAAATATAAAAAATTACGTCGACAACCAACAACAATATTCATTATGAATATGACAATAGCTGATTTGATGATTTCCGGCATTAGCTTACCATTAATGGCAATGGATTCATCTTCATTTGATATGACTAATAATAATACGTTTTGTAAAACTGGTACAGTTTTGTTTTATGGAAATATGAGTGTGTCATTATTTACTCTTGTCGCAATTGCAATCAACAGGTGAAAAGAAATTATATTTTTATTTTTGTTATATATTTAAACGTAGTGTCTTGATCAATCAAATAAGTTTAATTCTTTAATTTTTTTTTTTTCAGATATATTTTAATTGTTAAACAAAAAATTCATAATGGAATTTATACACCTCAAAATACATTAACAATGATAATATTAATTTGGATTGTTAGTTATGCACTACTTTTGCCAATGATGTTTGGAATATGGGGATCTGTTGGACTTGATAAAAAAATAATGGTCTGTGAAATACTAAAAAATGATGGGGAATTTGCAAACCCGAAACAAATTTTAATTCCAATTCAATTTTTTATATCTTGTATTGTTATTAGTTTTTCTTATTATTTTATTTATCAAAAAATTAAAGAAAGTCGTAAAAAAATGTCAACATATTTACCAAGTCAAAGAGCAGCATCAAATCAAGAGAATGAAATTACATACCTGATGTTTAAAATATTTATTGGATTCTTGGCATGTTTTTTACCAACAGTATTGGTTAATATATTTGATTCTGATGGAAATTATCCAATTTATCATGTTATTGAATCAATGACATCATCTGCTTCTGTTGTGATAAACCCAATTATTTATGTTAGCACAAATAAACTGTACAGAACAGCTTTTAGAGAAATTTTTTCGCGCAGTTCTAATGATGGTATCGCAACAGCTCAACACCACAACAATACTTTATACAAACAAGCTCATCTTTCTTCATTAGCTCCAACGTAAGATTAATTTTTTACACATATTTGAAAAATAAATATATAAATGACTCATTAAATTATAATATTATAATATTTGTTATAGAAATTCTTCCACTGAAAATAATACATCATCTAATCCAGATCCAAGCCCTCCAAGTGACAGTTGATTTTAATTATTTTTATTTTTTTTTAAATATTATATTTTGTTAGTCATCACTACCAGACTGTAAATTTTTTATCAAATTATTAAAGTTATTATCATATGATAAAAAAAAATACCATATTGCTGCTTTTTGTTTTTAAAATTGTATATAAATTTTTTCTTGAAAAAATAAAAAAAAAAACCTAAACGATAATGAGCTAAATTCCTAAAATACTTTTTGTCATTATGACATATCGACGAACCCCTCTACCTCTACCTCTACCATTCAAATTCCTATTGTCTAATTTTTTTTTTTNTTTTTTTTTTTTTTTTGTTGTCATACTCAGAGAAAGAACAAAGATAAGTTGAGCTTGACAATTTTATTTTAAAATACAATTGATAGTCATGTTGTAAATGTGAAACAGTCAACATATTTAAAAAAATATTTATTATTTGTAGTTTCTTTTATTATTTAAAATTTATTATCAATTACATAATTAAGTAGATATTTAGTTTATTAAAAATGGATACAAGTTGGTTTTGGAAAACATCTAATGAAGACAATAGTAATCAAGAATATCCTCAATATGTTCTCATTATTACGCTTGCAATATCAATTTTTTTTATCATCGTTGGTACTCTTGGTATGAACAAGAAAATAAAAATATCCATATGATTATTTTGATATTTTTAAATGTATAATATTTTTTTTTTACAGGTAACACATTGACTGTTATTGTATTTTTTAATTGCAAAAAATTACGTCGACAACCAACAACAATATTTATTATGAATTTAACAATAGCTGATTTGATGATTTCAAGCATCAGTTTACCATTAATGACTAAGGATTTTTATACAACTGGTATAAGTAATAATACGTTGTGTAAAGCTGCTACAGTTTTGTTTTATGGAAATATGAGTGTGTCATTATTCACTCTTGTGGCAATTGCTATCAACAGGTAAAAAGAAATTCTATTTTTATTTTTTTATATATTTAAACGTATTGTCTTGATTAATCAAATAGGTTTTATTTTCTTATTTTTTTTTTTTCAGATATATTTTAATTGTTAAACCAAAAATTCATAATGGAATTTATACACCTCAAAATACATTAACAATGATAATATTAATTTGGGTAGTTAGTTATGCACTGCTTTTGCCAATGATGTTTGGAATATGGGGATCTGTTGGACTTGATAAAAAAATAATGGTCTGTGAAATACTAAAAAATAATGGGGAATTTGCAAATCCAAAAAAAATAATGATTCCAATTGAATTTTTTTTGTCTTGTGCTATTATTACTTTCTCTTACTTTTGTATTTATCGAAAAATTAAACAAAGTCGTAAAAAAATGACAACATATTTACCAAGTCAAAGAGCAGCATCAAATCAAGAGAATGAAATTACATACCTGATGTTTAAAATATTTATTGGATTCTTGGCATGTTTTTTACCAACAGTTTTAGTAAATATATTTGATTCTGATGGAAATTATCCAGTTTATCATCTGCTTGAATCAATGACATCATGTGCTTCTGTTGTGATAAATCCAATCATTTATGTTAGCACAAATAAACTCTTCAGATCAGGTTTTAGAGAAATTTTTTCGTGCAGTTCTCATGATGTTATTGCAAAAGCTCAACATCACACCAAGACTTTATATAGACAAGCTCAACTTTCTTCGTTACCTCCAACGTAAGATTAATACACATAAAAATATTTAAAAAATAAATATATAAATGACTAATCAAATTGTAATTATTATAATATTTTTTATAGAAATTCTTCCACGGAAAATGATTCATCATATAATCCAGATCCAAGCCCTCCAAGTGACAGTTGATTTAAATCATTTTTATTTTTTTTTAATATGTATTCATTTAAAAATACATTTTATTAGTCATCACCACGGGACCGTAAATTATTTATCAAATGCTTTTTGTTTTTAAAATTGTATATAAATTTTTTCTTGAAAAAATAAAAAAAAAACCTAAACGATAATGAGCTGAATTTCTAATGTAATTTTTGTATTATGACATGTCCACCGATTCCTATTGTCTGATTAGGTTAACCTGAAGACATTATCACGTTTTTTTTTTTTTTTTTTTATTATTGTCATACTCATGCAAAGAACGTAGATAAGTTATACTTGAAAAATTTTATTTTAAAATACAATTATCAGTCATGTTATAAGTGTCAAACAGTCAACATTTAAAAAAATATTTATTATCTGTAGTTTCTTTTATTATTTAAAATTTATTATCAATTAAATAATTAAGTAGATATTTAATTTATCAAAAATGGATACAAGTTGGTTTTGGAAAACATCTAATGAAGATAATCGTCAACAAAATTATCCTCAATTTGCTTCATTTACTGTGCTTTCTCTTTCTGTTTTTTTTATCATCGTTGGCACTCTTGGTAAGAATAAAAAAATGAAAATTATCAAAATAATTATTCATTGAAAAAAATTATGAAATTTATAAAATATTTAAACCAATTAGTAAGTGATTATTTTGTTTTTGATATAACAGGTAACACATTGGCTGTTATTGTATTTTTAAATTGCAAAAAATTACGTCGACAAACAACAACAATATTTATCATGAATTTAACAATAGCTGATTTGATGATTTCAAGCATTAGTTTACCATTTATGACAATGGATTTTTCAACAAATGATATGACTGATAATTTTTTTGGTAAAATAGCTGCAGTAATATATTATGGAAATATGAGTGTGTCATTATTTACTCTTGTGGCAATTGCAATCAACAGGTGAAAAAAAAAAATTCCATTTTTATATTTTTATATATTTAAACAAATTTAATTGAATTAATTTTTTATTTTTTAGATATATTTTAATTGTTAAACCACAAATTAATAATGGAATTTATACACCTCGAAATATATTAATTATGATAATATCAATTTGGATATTAAGTTATTCACTCCTTTTGCCAATGATGTTTGGAAAATGGGGATCTATTGGGTTTGATAAAAAAATACTGCTTTGGGAAATATTGAAAAATAATGGAGATTTTGTACATCCAAAAAAAATTATAATTCCAATTGAATTTTTTGTATCTTGTATTGTTATTAGTTTTTCTTATTATTTTATTTATCAAAAAATTAAAGAAAGTCGTCAAAAAATGTTGTCATATTCACCTAGGCAAACAACAAAAACAACAACAGCAGCAGTGTCAAATAAAAAAGACAGTCAAGAAACTGAAGTTACATATTTAATGTTTAAAATATTTATTGGATTCTTGGCATGTTTTTTACCAACAGTGTTGGTTAATATATTTGATTCTGAGGGAAAATATCCAGTTTATCATGTTTTTGAATCAATGACATCATGTGCATCAGTTGTCATAAATCCAATTATTTATGTTAGCACAAATAAACTGTACAGAGCAGCTTTCAGAGAATTTTTTTCGCAAACTTTTCATGCTGTTTCCGGAACCAATCAACATTATAACAATAGTACAAACAGACAGCCTCCAATTTCTCCAATACCTCCAATGTAAGATTAATTATCCATGTTAATAATATTTAAATATATAAATGACTAATCAAATTATAATTATTAAATTTGTTGTAGAACTTCTTCCACGGAAAATGATGCATCATGTGGATCTTTATCTCCTCAAGGTGGTGGATGATTTAAATTATTATTTTTTTATATATTTTTTATATATTTTTTTTTTAAATAATCTACTTGAACGATAATATTATGTTACTGATGTGTATATAATACAAAAAATCTCCCAATCAATTTTAGTAATTTATACAAATATATTCTAAATAAAATTATTATATTTAATCAACAATAAGTAATAATGGCTTATGTTTTTGGAAGTTGAGATTGATGACTTGAGGGTGATCGTAAGTCAATTATGACCGTCATTTAATTTTGCATGATTCTTAATTATTATACATTTTAATTTAATAATTATTAATTTTAATTTAATAATTACTAAATGTATATTTAGTTTTTAACATTTTCAAGAATTTCAATCTACATTTATCATATATATTTAATAAGAAAAAAAATATTCAAAAAATAAAAATGTTCCACTTGGAATTAGTTAAGAAAATGCAAGTGCCAAAATTTTCATCTAGGGGAAATAAATATATTGTAATAAAACATCTACGAGCGTGCACGTAATAAATTACATGAAAAAAATTAATGTACACATTTTAAAATTGTTTAAAAAAAATTTTTTGAATTATAATTACATTTATTTTAATTTTTTCGTAATTAATATATTAATAATAATAATATAAATATAATAATAAGAAAAATAATTATGTTATGATTTATTCTTGTCATTTGTGTAATTTGAAAACGTAGACAATTAATCATTGATGCAGATAATCATTTCATAAAAACAAAAAAACTGTTGTTAGAAATAATTAATAGATAATTTCATTACCTACAGAAAAATAAATAAATAAACATTTTTTTAAATAATAAATAAACGAAAAAAAAATATAAAAACAATTTGTAAAGTATGTGATTATTGTAATAAATAATTCGGTCATTGAGCAGAATTAATTTTTTTTTTTAAATTTAATTTAATTGAATCATTTTTAATGTTAATTTTCTGATATTTAAATCAATCAACTGCTTTTTTTATTTTAACCGTAATTTAATTTTGCATGATGAAAAGAAAATTGTATATTTAGTTTTTAATATTTTCAAGAATTTCAATCTACATTTATCATATATATTTAATAAGAAAAAAAATATTTAAAAAAAAAAATGTTCCACTTGGAATTAGTTAAGCAAATGCAAGTGCCAAAATTTTCATCTAGGGGGAATAAATATATTGTAATAAAACATCTACGAGTGTACACGTAATAAATTACATGAAAAAATTTTTTAAATTATAATTATGACCCTAGGAAAGTTTAACGAATGGTATTTTAGTAAAAAAAAAAAATTGTGCGCTTCGCTTGAAAATAAATTTAAAAAATTTCAATAAATAAAATAAATAATTAAATTATGGAGTACAGAGTTGACACAAATTATTAAACAAAATAAAAATAAAAAAATTACGATGGTTTAGTGTTTTTGTAAATTGGAAACATCAGGGATAACACAAAGTTGATTTTGACAATTAATTATTCAATTAGTCAATTTTATTATCAATATTATTGTCAAAAAAACGAAAATAAAAATTTAAAATTAATTAGCTAATGATTTTTAAATTAAAAATGAATTAATTTGATGAAGAATTTTTATTATATTATTATATAGTTGATTGATTGATTCGATAACAGTGATTTAATGCGAGCAAAGTTTAAACTGGGCTGTTTATTAAAATGTACGTTGATTGATAAAAGAAGAATAAAATAATAAATAGATATAAATAGATAAATAAATAAATACATAAATGATAAAAAAAAAAAAATGAAAATCCCTGTTAACTGGTGAACACATAATCGCCGCATTGTAATATTATTAACATTATTACGTTATTATTATGAAATTGTTGAAATAAATGAAATTAAAATAAATGTGTTTCTCCTTGCTTATTAATTATTTATTTATAATTTTGATATACATTTAGGTGTTTTGTATGATTGGATGGAGTAGATGGAAAATGTTTAACGGCAAGGCAAAATTTTGCATGGATAGGAACGCAAAAAGTTTGAGATAAAGGCATTTTTAGATAAGGGTCTTGATGCATAAAATTTTCGTGTTGTTAATATTTGTGATATTGTTGGTCATAATATTGATCTATCTTAAATAATGCTGCATTGTCGCGATTTCAACGGTATGCGAGTGCACTTAATTTTTCAGTGTTGTTTTATAGAAAATTAGCTTACACCTTCATGACTTGTTGCATCTCCACGTTTGCATTGTTCTATATATAATTTATTTTTTACACATTATTTTTTAATTTCTCTGGAATAAAATGATGACTTGTTATTTTCAATAATATATTTTTAAAATTTGATAAGAATTAAAATCAGTTTCTAATCACATCTGACCCTCATTCGTATTCTAAGAATCAGTCATTAACTATTATCAGTTAACACGTGAATTGCTTGTGGCAATTGTCGATAATTTTAAATATTGAAAAATAAAATATAGAGGTCGTCGACTTTTTATTTAAATAAAAAAATAAAAACTATTCTCCAAGGTCATATGAAAAAATATGTACCAATAATAATAATTTAGAAAATTTTAACGTGAGAATTTTTTTTATAATTTATTAATTATTAATAATAATTCTAATTGTAAATTATAAAAAAATTCTCGCGTTAAAATTTTTAAATTATTATTATTGGTACATATTTTTTCATATGACCTTGGAGAATAGTTTTTACTTTTTATATTTAAATAAAAAGTGAATGACCTTTATATTTTATTTTTAATATTTAAAATTATCGACAATAGCCACAAGCAGTTCAGGTGTACAGATAATGTTCATTTAAAAAATAAACTGATAATAGTTAATGACTGATTCTTAGAATACGAATGAGGGTCAGACGTGATTAGAAACTAATTTTAATTCTTATCAAATTTTAAAAATATATTAATGAAAAACAAGTCATCATTTTATTCTAGCGAAATTAAAAACATGTATAAAAAATAAATTATATAGAACAATGCAAACGTCGAGATATAAATGAAAAACCTTCACAATTACGAAATATTTAATTTTTCGCCAAATATTTCGTATTTGTTCTGAAATTTTTATGTATCCAGTTTATTTTTATAATTTGAAATTAGATAATGGATTCATTTTTTTGCAAATTGCATAATTTACATACATAAAATAATAATTTAATAAAAAAATCATAGATATATTTAATAATAATAAATTATTCCCACCAATCTACCAAATCCCCTCTTAAACGTCTAATTAGAAGCTCAACTGAATTTCATTTATCCCCACCAATCTTCCCCTAACTTGGATTTTTACAGTCAACCAATCGTCATCTATAGTCTACACTAACACTATAACAGCTTGTCAATACATTAATAATTGTCGATATATTATTAATATATGTATATCATCAAAGGTTTAGTCAATTTGAAAAATGTTTGACACTCGTGGAGAAGTTAGTGGGGTATTTTATTTTTAATCACCCCACCAACTAATAATTATCCCCTTTTTTCAGGTATTAGGGTATAAAAAGCACAGTTTTAATGATGATGATCAGTTGTAAACTTAAAAAAAAGGTCCGCGTAGATTTTGTTTTCTTTATGGTTTTTCGTGGGTTAGTGGTATGGGGTAGTGAGGATCTACGTCGTAATTATTGAGAGGAAAATTAATAGTTCATGAAGCGGGGAAATTAAGGAAAGGGTCACGTGTGTTATGCTTCAATGATGTCCATCGTTAAAGCATAGTACTCGAGATTCTCTTTCCGATTTCCCCGCTTCATGAAGTATCAACTTTTCCCCCCAATACTTACGTCGCGGATCATAATTGCACTTATACAGTTTCGTCAACAAATGGTTCACATGAGAAAAAGTAAATAATTAATAATTTTCGAAAAAAAAAAAAATTATTAATTATGTACTTTTTCTCATGTGAACCGTTTGTTGACGAAACTGCATAATTGTCCATCATTAAAGCATAATACACGCGACTCTTTCCTTAATCCCCCCGCTTCATAAACTAACAATTTTTCCTCTCAATAACTACGCCGCGGATCCTCACTACCCCATACTACTAACCCACGAAAAACCATAAAGAAAACAAAACTAACGCGGACCATATTTTTTAAGTTAACTAAACCTTGCGATAATAAAAATAATGCGTAAGTATATGAACGGGTCCATTTAATTTTAATTATTATTATTCTGTTTTTTTTTTTTTTTCTCTTCATACAGTTATTTTTGCTTATTTTTGTATATTTTTTGTGCTAACTTTATTTTTTTGTTATTTTTTGCTTACAGTTGGAGACCCAATTATGGACGGAAGATATTTACGTTGGGCTCCTGATCATTGATAAAAATAAATCATTATATAAAACAGCAGTCAAAATTTGAAGGCCAAATACATTTCGAGATGCAAGGATCATGTCTTGAAACAGATAAAAAAGAAAAACTGTCATCAGACTTATGAATATTTGATTAGTCGTTGTGCTTCTGATTAATCTTGTATGTTGCATTTTTTTAATTTATTTATTTTCAATTAAATAAATAAATTTTTCACTGTTTCTTGTTTTTATTATGTATGAACAAAAAATAAATGAATACGTTTTGTATTATCATCATAAATAATTGCTCAAAAAATCTGTTAAACTTTGAGTTGTAAAATAATAAATAAAATAATTTACTGATCAAAAAATAAAAATCTCATTTCTATGTTGTTGTAAATTTATAAAAATTCAAAATCGCCACTCCTCACAGCTCCTGTTTAATTAGTTTTAAACTTAAAATAACTCTGAAAATTTTATTCATATTGTATTTGAATTTGTTTCTTACACATTGTGTATTTCATTTGATAGACACTCTACAATTGAAGTTGTTTTAAAATCCAATAAAAAAATTAATGACAATTGATTAATATTTCAAATTTTTATTTAAAAAAAAAAAATAAATTGAGTAAGTCGTAAATAGAAAATTCACAAAACACTTTATATTATTATATATATATTTTAAACACAACTGATGATTTCCCGCCAGTTCGCCATTTTGCATAGTAGCGCCCTCATAACAATATGGCAGATAATAATCTATTTTGGTGTGAATTTCTCTCTTGACGCGCGTGCCGTCTGTTACAGCAATATTTATAAACAATTATATTTAATAAACAATAAGTAATAATGGCTGATGTTTTGGATATTGATAATGCCGAGGAATTTGAGGTTGATGATGAGGGTGATCGTAAGTTAATTATTATATTATTTATATCAACATTAATTATATGTCAAAGTACATTCCGGTTTTACCGTAACCTCCTTGTTTTTGTTTTTTTTTTTTTTTTATTGTATATTATTTTTATTCAATATTAAAATGATGATGTGATATTTTACAGAGGGAATTGCCAGATTGAAGGAAAAAGCAAAAAAAAGAAAAGGAAGAGGACATGGTGCTGAACTTGTGTCAACAAGAGATGATGTTGGTCATTATGAATCAATGAATGTTGTTGAGGAAGATGACAATGAACCTGGTCCACAAAGATGTACGTTTTTTCTGTTAAATTAAATTTAAAAAAAATATATTTAATACAATTTAATGATAATTATTAATTTTATGTTACAGCTGTTGAAGGATGGATTTTATTTATAAATTCAGTTCACGAAGAAGCACAAGAGGATGATATTCAAGATAAATTTTCAGAATTTGGTCAAATTAAAAATTTACATTTAAATCTTGACAGAAGAACTGGTTTTTTAAAAGGATATGCTCTTGTTGAGTATGAAACATTTAAAGAAGCTCAAGCTGCAAAAGAAGCACTAAATGGCAGTGATATTTTGGGACAAGCTATTTCTGTTGATTGGTGTTTTGTCAAAGGACCCAAAAAGTATGTTATACTCTCAATAATCATTAACATATATATCTAATCATTCTTCAATTATTCAATGTATCATAATTATTATTAATTTATTATTTTTCCATGTAATTACAGGCTAAAAAAAAGAAGTCACAGAAGACGATGATTATTCAATTGACAACACCACGATCATTCTCAAATCAACAATATCTTCTTTATCAAAATAATATTCTGTATTTATTTAATCAACATTCATAATTAATTATTGTTTATTTTATTTGTCATCAAGTGAAGGGTATTATAAATAAAATCTTTAATTAAAATACAACATTTACAGTTATATTTGTTTTTTTTTTATTTCAAGTATGTAAATTAATACCAGGAGGATACATTATTGGATATTATATTAAAAAAAAAAAAAAAAAAAAGCAATTTGAATATATATTTGAGTGTTTGATTAAGCATAGTAATTAAGATTGGCTTTCTTCTTGGCTTGCACCTCATTGATAGCCTCCATCAAGTCTTCATGAGTCACAGCTGTTGCATTACGTCTCAGTGCAATCATACCCTGGCAATTAAAAAAATACAAAAATCATTAGTATATTTATTATTGGCGACTAATTATTTATTATACTTACAGCTTCAACACAAACAGCCTTGCATTGTGCTCCATTAAAATCATCAGTTGATCTGGATAATTCTTCAAAATTAACATCTGGTGACATGTTCATTTTTCTTGAATGAATTTGCATAATACGAGCTCTAGCTTCTTCATTTGGATGTGGAAATTCAATTTTTCTATCAAGACGTCCAGATCTTAATAGTGCAGGATCCAATATATCAACTCTATTTGTTGCAGCAATAACTTTGATATCAGCTGTTGAACTAAATCCATCAAGTTGATTTAGTAACTCCAACATTGTTCTTTGTACTTCTCTGTCACCAGCTTTTTCAGAATCAAAACGTTTTGTTCCAATAGCATCAAGTTCATCAATAAATATAATTGCTGGTGCTTTTTCTTTAGCAAGTGCAAATGCATCACGTACAAGTTTAGCACCATCACCAATAAACATTTGTACAAGTTGTGGTCCAGCAAGTTTTAAAAATGTTGATTTTGTTTGTGCAGCACATGCACGTGCTAATAAAGTTTTACCAGTACCAGGTGGTCCATATAATAATACACCTTTTGGTGGCTGTATTCCTAAATTTACAAATTTTTCTTTATGTGTCATTGGTAATACAACAGCTTCAATTAATTCTTGTATTTGTTTATCAAGACCACCAATATCAGAATATTGTTCAGTTGGACGTTCATCAACTTCCATAGCTTTAACACGAGCATCATATTCTGCTGGTAATGTTTCAAGTACCAAATAACTATCTTTATTGACACCAACAAGATCACCTGGCTTTAGCTTTTCAGGATCAACAAGACCAATTGCTGGTAAAAAGTAAGTTTGACGTGTTGATGTTTTAATAACAGCACATTTACCTTTTCTTTGTGAATCTAAATCAACAACAGAACCATCTTCTTCACCCATATCTTGTGGATCAACATCCAACAATTCAATAACATTTGACACAAGATATGGCAATGTTTTATTTACTTTTATTTTTTCAGTATTTTCTTTTATTTTATCATTTTGAGCTTGTAATTCATGTGATATACGCATTACTTCACTTTTCATTATTTTTATTTCATTGTCTAGGAGTCGTGTACGTGATACTATTTCATCTGTTGACATTCGCAATACATCTTCACTCAAAGTTTCCTATGATGAAAAATAATAAAAAAAATATATAAATATTGTTATTTAAGATTTATTTTTATTTTTTTTATTTTTTATTTAACATTTAGAAATTAAAAAAAAAATTATTATGTTGTTTAAATACAAAATTTGTCTTGTCATTCTGACTCATAACCTTTAAATATTAATTCAATAATAATACAAATAATTACCTCATTATCTTCCCAAATTGATTTGTCTTCTAATGTTGCCATTTTCAAATTATTTATTTGTAATTAAATAACTCAATTGTTATTTAACTATTATAATATTTAATAAACTTCAAATTATGAGCTTGGTTTTTTTAACAGTAAAAACACTTCAATCGTATGGNTTTTTTTTTTTTTTTTTTTTTTTATATACTGTTTGTTTACATTTTATAAATTATAAAAGTACAATTTTTAAATTTACCAAGTTAAAAAAAAATATAAGTGTTTTTACAACAACAAAATAAATATACCTAAATATTTTTTTATCAACAACAATAAATAAATAAATAAATAAATAAATAAATAAATAAACAACAACAAAAATGACACTGTCACCAGGAAAACTCGTAAAGTTATTAAAAATTCTAGATGAAGAAAATTTAAATAAACCCTTAGAAAGTTTGATGAAACAATTTCATCTTGAGTTTCCAAAAGAGGATCGTTTCAAGGTTGGAATGACACTTTTACTTATGCTCCAACAATCAGATCTTCTGCCAAATTCAATTCAACGATTAATAGCATTATCATTGTTATTTAATCTTTATCAAGGTGAACCACTTGCATCAACACCATTTGCAAGTGTATTTTGTAAAATGTTATCATTTCAAGATAAACCAGATAACAAAAAAAATATATCAAATAATACTCCAAAATTAACAAAATGTGAATTAAATTTATTGACAAATTTAATTAGTACAAATTCATCTGATATAATTAAAAAAACACCACGACAATTGCTTGATGATAGTGTTTATCCAACACCAGAAGAAATTAATGATTTTTTTAAAAATTTACAACTACAACTAGTTGAGTATTATTCAGAATTTCCAGCAGTATCAAAATGTGGTAATTCAATAATTTTACCAGACAATAATAATCAAATAAAAAATGACAATGATGCAGCTGATGCTGAAGCTGTTGATGATGCTGCAAATAGAAAATTATTGTTAAAAAAATTAATAACAGGTGATCCACCATATTGTAATAAAAATTATTGTCCAGAATTTTTACGTCTAGCACCACCAATGTATAATAAAATGAGTGGTTTAAATTGGATGAGTATATCAGAGCCAACACAATTTAATCTTGAATATGATTATAGTATGTGTGTATCAAATAGTGCTGGTACTGAGGCAAGAAGACTGATGGGTAAAGCATTTAAAAATGTATTAAATCTGCAACAACAACAACATCTTGTTACTGAATTAGGCAAGGATCCAAAGCTTGTTTATCATATTGGTTTAACACCTAATAAATTACCAGAATTAGTTGAAAATAATCCATTAATTGCAATTGAAGTATTACTTAAACTGATGCAGTCTAGTCAAATAACTGAATACTTTAGTGTGTTGGTTAACATGGAAATGTCATTGCATTCAATGGAAGTTGTTAATAGACTAACAACAACTGTTGATTTACCAACTGAATTTGTACATCTTTATATTAGCAATTGCATATCAACATGTGAAACAATCAAGGATAGATATATGCAAAATCGTCTTGTTCGTCTTGTTTGTGTATTTTTACAATCACTTATTAGAAATAAAATAATTAATGTTCAAGAATTGTATATTGAGGTGCAAGCATTTTGCATTGAATTTAGTAGAATTAGAGAAGCTGCTGCACTTTTTAGATTGCTTAAACAACTTGATGACTCTGGTGATGTTGCTGGACTCAATACATCAACGACTAAATAAAATATTCATATTTGCTAATTTACATGTTTATTTTATATTTATATACTTATATCAATTGTAATTTACTTTTTGCTTATTAATTTTTTTTTTTTGTAATTGTAAATTATTATTTTTATTATAATTTCAAGGTGACTTGGAAAAACTTAATGATGATTATTATCGACAATGAATTTTTCAACGTATTTTTATGTAAATAATTATGAGAAAAAAAAAACAAAAAAAAATTTAATAAATAATTTTTGATAATTGTATAATTAAAAGTAAAAAAGTTGCTAATTTTTCAATTTTTTAATTGAAATTTAATTTTATTTTTTAAAATTTACTCAGTATTCATGAGGAATTAAAATTCAATTTTTTTTTTTAGCATAAAAATTTATGATATAATAATTTTTAAATTGATTTTGATTATTTAGAAAAAATAAAAAATTTTAAATTTCATTTTTAAATAAAAAACAACAAAATACTATTGTTTGGATTTTTTTTTTTATTTGCTATCAGGTGTGTTACAGCTGGTGGTGTATTTTTATTTATAATTTTTTTTTTTATTCTGTCAATTGCCAGTTTCCACCCCCTCATGTATTATGCTGAAAACTCGTGTGTGTTTGTAAAGCATTGTAAACTGTAAAGTGCAGTCGTACCAAAGGGGCACTAAAAAAAAAACAGCCAGGAATTATCCTGCATATAGATATTTATATTTATTTTTATATATAAAATTAAATTAATTATACTTTTAAAATGATTGTAATTAGCAAGTGTATTATACTCTTCACAATTTTTGAAATTTTTAATTTAACATTTTTAATAAATGCACAAGGTAATTGTCATAATTTTAATTAATAATTTATTTCATCTCAAATTGTCAAGGATTCTAACCTTAGACTATTCAACTGTCACTTGATAATTTATTTCTCCATGTGGTTGAATGTCAAAAAAAAACAATTTAATTTTCAATATAAAAAAACAATAATAAATTTGTTTCTATAAATAATCAATAAAATTTATTGTTAATAATAATTGATTTAAATAAATAAACTCTTTTCTGTTTTTATTTAAAAAAAACAATTATTTATTTTACTTAAAAAAATATTGTATTTATTGATTTTATTATTTATCATTTCATGTTAATTTTATCAACAACTCAATGATGGATCAGCAGAAAATAAATTAAACAAAAATGACTCATTTTTATTGGGAACAACAACTGCAAATCCAAATAACAATTTATTAGCTAGCACAGTTACTAATGCAAATACAACACCAGCAACATCATCAAAAAGTTCAACAGCAACATCAACAACAACGACGACGACAACAACAACAACAACACAATCATCTCTAAGTAGTACAACTGAAAAAAAAATAATAACAACACCATCAGGTGGATTATATTCATCATCTCAATATCCTGATCATCAATCAGACTCTTCAAATAAAGAAAAATTTGAAACAACAACAGCATCGTCATCATCATCTTCAACAACACACTCATCAACATCATCATCAAGATTTGTTGATCAATTTGATACAGTTAGTTTTCTAGGTAAGTTTTTTATTTATTTATAAATCAATAAAATTATTATTATTTATTTATTAATCAATTAATCGATTTATTATTAAAGTTTTTTGTTATTTTTTTAAATTGGTTTATTTCATTTTACATAATTATATTTGATCAACTCATTTGTGTGTGTTGAAAAAATAAAAATTCAATATTTATTTTATCGACAGAATAATTATTCAGAGCTATGTAATAATTAAAAGAAAAAAAAATTATTATTCATTATCTAAATTATTAATAATTCAAAAGTTATTTGTTTGAATTTTTTTATTAATTTTTATTTGTTGTTATCAAGATGCTTGTAAATTCAATTCACTAGCAGTATTTTAATTTATATTTTCGAGATATAATTAAATATTAATTAGTATATTTTTTTTAACATATTTTTGTTTTAATTTTCTTTCAGTGGGATGTCTGTTTACCTTGTGTTGCATTACCCTTGGTGTTTTCTTCTGGAAGATATATGAAGTACAACTTGAACGTGATTACCTCACAATATAATTTGTAATTATTTAAATATCAATAAAAAATAGTATTTTCTACATTTTTTTTTTGTTTTTAACAAGTATTTCACTCATAAATAAATTATTTAAAACATTTTTATTTAAATTATTTCTTGTTTTATTGTTAACGATTAAACAGAAATTTAAATTCCTGAAAATCATTGATAAATTCGTTATATTTTTAATTATCATTACAACTATTATTTTCAACTATTAATATTATTTATATATATTTTTTTTTTCTAATAGACTCTTTCAATAAAACAATTAATTATTATTATTATTTTCTCTTTTAAATAGATATATAGACATTGAAATAAATAAACACTCACGCGATTTTTTTTTTTTTTAATTTTTTTTCGTCTCAATTGAGACGTGTATATGTGTATATTAAATTAACAAAAAATATTATGTAAATAGTGATTGATTTTATTTGTTATCTGGTCGTTAAATTCAGCATCTATTCTATTGTTTTTATTGAACAATCCACATAACTGTGGTCCATAGAAATTTCAACAGTTTATTAATTATAAATGTCAGTTTAATTTGAAAATAGTTATCAAGATATGTGCACACTACAATAAAAAATTAAAACCATTATTATTATTATTTATTAAACAATAATAATAATAATAATAATATCTAAAACATTTATAGGTACATTATTGGTAGGTAATTATTTTATTGAATAATGCAAAAGATGCATAGTCAATTCAAATCTATTATTTCTATTTTTTTTTTTCCTCATTAAATTCAGTATAAATTACGTCTTTTTTTTTTTTTTCTTTGTTAATATAGTATAATTATTATTTGTTTTAATACCCGTTCAAATTTATTCATTGGAATAATGTGTGTTCCCGTTTATTGATTCTGGGAATGAATGTATGATTGCCGAATCGTCGGACTAGACCAAATTGCGTGTTAAACAACACACAAATATATATATATCTCATTATTTTTAAATCGATAAATAATAAAATTTAAAATATTTTAAAAACAAATATTCATTTATCATTATTATTTTTGTGGCATGATCCCATTTTAAGCATTTTTTTATTTTCTTTTTGTTCAGTTTCATTACCGGAAGAGCTTTGAGTTTAATAATTTTTTTTTTTTTTTTTTTTCAATTAAGTATCAAGTTTAATATAGAAATTTTTCATGGAAGAATTTATCATTATTATGATTTTTTTTATTTTTTATTTTTAATTACGATAAGCGCATGTCTATCATTGGCATTATTATTCAAGTGTTCTATTTTATTTTTTATATTTTTTCCTGGTTCTATTTAAAAATTACAAAAACACAAAAAAAGAAGAAGAATTATATTTTGTTGATTAGTTTAAGTACTTATTCTCGTACAAAGACAAATTCATTGTAATGATTCCATCGATTTTCTTCAGAATCAACACCAGGTTTTAGTTGTTCAGTTCCATTACCAGCAGTACCAGATCCACAACTAGCAACAAGTTTAAATCCTTGTTCTTGTAAATTATCAAATGCCTGTTCAATACTGCTGTGTTTTAAAAAAAATCTTGATGTATATCTGTCAGATATACCATGATCTGGATCACGACTTTCATTTAATGTTTCACCAAATACATCACGACATAATGCAACACGTCCGCATACTAAAATTCTTGATAATTTACGAAATTTAACATCAGCCAAACCATCACGTCCAAATGCAAAACTACCACGATAACCAACAGTTATATATCCAATTGGATTTTTTTTACAACATGACAATGTATTGGTATCATTACCAAATTCTAATATTGCTTTATCTAAACCAGATAAACCATAAAATATTGCCTCACGACGTAAACGTTCACGTTCACGAAAACCTTCTGGTAATGTTATTGCATTGTCACGTAAATAATCAAGTACATAACGAAATAATACTCCATCACGATCTAAAAAAAATTTACCCTTTGCATCTTTTTCAATTGTTGTTTTACCATTAAATATTTTTGACAAATGTGATTCCTGGTCTTTTGTCAATGTTGATAATGATGTTGTATAAAAGACTCCACCCACATTTAATTCAACGACTGATGGCATTTCTTCTGTTGATTCTTTTTGACTCATGATTTATTATTTTATTTATTTGCTAATGCTTTTTTTAAATTTATTTATTTATTTATTTTAAAAATAAATAATTAATGTTGTTATTTAAATTCCAATCTAAAAAACAATTATTAAAAATTATTTATTTATTTAATTAATTAATTTTCAAGATAAATGTTGATTAATTTAAATAATTTTAAAGATTAAATATTGCAAGTTACACTCACAAGTTCACTGGACGCACTTTGAGTCACAACTGGAGGCAACTGGAGGGAAATTTTTGTTGCAAAGCTCTGAGATGATAAACGCGCAAGTTGACTCTAGAGCTTGCGCATCAACCACCTAGAACTTGGTATATTCGATCTGCATCAGAGCTTTTTTTTTATATTTTTTTCGCTCGTTCCTAGATAAAACTAAAATAGAGACCTACGACCGTTGGTTCAACACATGTATATATATTTTTTTTCTCATCAATCCATATAAACCACCCTCTTTTTTTTTTTTATTTTTTTTTCCTTGACGCCCTTTGCATTCCCCTTTTTTGATGACATTCAATTCGATTAATTCACTCGAAGGAATAAAATTACTCTATTTTTTTTTTTTTTTTTAATATTTTTTCGCCTTCAGTCTCGTGTTTTATCTGAGAAAAACCTTGATTGATGACTCAAGAGACGACATTTGATGCTCAAGGGCCTCGCTTAGTTTACATTTAGAAATTATTTTAAAACGTTTTCATGTTTTTTATTTTATTTTCGAGGAAAAAAAAATGTTGAAATATGGATTTTTTTATACTTTGACTAACAATTTGTATACCTTGATAATATTTATCGGGTCAATGTTCAATAAATAACGACCGATTAAGCGTAAGATTGTCCACACGAAAATTTTAGTCAAAAAGAAAATAAAAATAAAACAAACAATGCCTTATAATAAAAAAGTAAAAATACTGGGTCAAAAATAAAATAGGGCAGAATAAATTTGAGTCATTTGAATAATATTTTTTTTTCTTTTTTTAACTGTGAATTAATTTTATTCCATTGAGTTGGAGATTTTAGCTCAAACGAAATGCACAGTATACATTACGTTACTACAAACAATAAAATATTCAAATAACATTATCATTGTAAATTAATTTTGTATAATTAAAAAGAAAAAAGGAAAAAAAAAATATCCATCATCTATTTTTAATTTAAATATTTAATTTAAACAGCTGTTTTGATAATGTCAGAGTATTTTTTAACTTTACTTGCAATGCTCATGTCGACATATCTATCACCAATTGAGACAATCATACCACCAATTATTGATGGATCAACATTTGCAGTAAGAAGAATTGTTTGTCCTTTATTGAGGAACATTTTGAGGGTTGATTCAAGTTTAGCTTTACTTTCAGGATCAAGTGTTTTAGCTGTTGTAACTTGACACACAACTTCACCTCTATTTGCAGCCATTATTTGCTTGAATGAATTGATAACTTGATTGAGCATACCAAGACGTCCATTTTCAGCCAAAAGTTGTAAAAGATTTGTTGTTGAAACATTGAAATTTAATTTTGTACCAACTGCTTTGAAACCTTCTGATTTAGCTTTACGTTTGATTGATGGATCTTTCAAGTAATCCATCAATTTAGTGTCTGACTTCATGAGTCCCTATATTAACATTTATAATGTGTTATTAGTTTATTTATTTATAGTACAAGGTTATTTTTAATACTGTTTATCCAGTATTTAATCAATAAATTGATTTTTCTTTTTTTTATTTTATTTTACCTGAACTTTGACAAGGTCTTTCTCGACAGCATCGAGGGAAGATTGTTTACTTGCTGCTGAAAATAGAGCTGATGCATATCGTCCATCAATTCCAAATACTTGAATTGGTGTCTGGGAACAAAATAATAATAATAATAATGTTAATACTTTATGTAACAAATTATATTAAAAAAAAACATATCAAAAATTCGTTTAATTTTAATTTCTGACAACTTGTTTTTTTTTTTTAAATGAAAATATTAATAAAATTTACATTTGTTATGTTGTTGTTTAATTAATTGGAAATATTAATTTTAAATTTAATATTTTATTAGATAAATAAACGTGTCAAATTGTCAGGTGACACAAAAAAATATATAAAATAAAAAATTAATTATTTTTTGATTATTAAAATGAAATTGATTATTATAAATGATATGTAAAGAATTAAATGATAATTTATTAATTATTAAAGAGTACTGAGATGATGTTATTGATGATATTTATAATTATTATTATTAAAATGAAAAAAGAATTACATAACTGAGTTATGAATGACAAATAAATATTTAATACCTTGACTAACTGGCCTGTGGCTGAGGATGATGAGAATTTTCTAGCCTGCAATAAATATAATTTATTAAATTATTAATAATCTTGTTATCCAATTTAATTAGTTTTGTTAATTATATGAAATAATAACTTACAAGGATGGACAATCTGCAGCTGGTAGCCATTTTGCAGTAAATGTTTGGTTATAAATTTACTGAAAAATAAAAATAAACTTTATAAACACACTAAAAGTCAAAGACAACAAAACTCATTTACAACTATTCAATAAAAAAACTAATTTTATGTAATAAATAATTATTAAATATTTTAATTGTAATTTATTTATATATAATATTAAAATGATTACCTAAAAAAAAAATTAATAGAACACTGTGTGTGTGGAAAAAAAACACACACCAATAAATAGTTACTCCATTTAATTTTTGTGATATTTGTTTCAACCGCTAGATGTCAACTTTATTGGTAAGGTAGAAAATTGTAAAAAAATGATAAATTTAAATTCAAATTTAATTTAATACAAGTAGATCATTCACGATGTAATCAGGCTTAAATTCTTTAAAATAAATTTTATTATTTTTATATTTTATTATTATAAATTGATATTAATAATAAATTAATAATAACAAAATTAACAATAGAATTGTTCACAACAAATAAAAATAAATAAATAAAATCTTCACTTTTTATTTGAAAAAACAAAATGAATTTATTTATTTTTCTAAATCATTAGCTTTTATTATGCGGATTTTTTTGAGAAATCATTTTTTTTCCTAGTATCTTTATTTATCCCTAAACCTTCTTCTGTAATTATTTTTATATAATTGGCTCTTTATTTAACTCAAAAAAAATAATTTCTCAAAAAAAAATAAGTAAAAATGAGTTTATATCTGAACCTACCCCAATCTACCCCTAACCGATCCCGTAAAAAATTATAAAAAAATTCCTACATCATCTTTGTTTATTTCTAAACCACCTCCTGTAAATATTTTTATATAATCGGCCTTTGATCTGATGAAAAAAAAATTATATCTTTGAAAATTCCCGGAAAAACCGCGTTCAACTTTAAACCTACCTCAATCTACCCCTGACCGATCGCGTAAAAAATCATAAAAAAAATCCTACATTATCTTTCTTTATCCCTCAACTACCTCTCGTAAATATTTTTATATAATCGGCCTTTTATAATTTGTTTTCAGCCCGAGAACCCATTAATTGACTTTATTAATTTTGATTTATTAATGCAACAAAAAAAAAAAATTGTCACTCAGCAACTGGTAAACAACATTAATAAAAAAATTAATTAATTAAACAGAAACAAATGTATAAATATATAAATACTTATGTATACTTAATTGAAAATTTATTTATTCAATTAAATTTTCATTCTTTTTAGAATATATTTGTTTATTTATTTATATATTGTTTATATTTACTAAAATTGATTTGGAGATTTTTTGTTTCATATACAAATCAGTATAAAATAATATTATTGCTAAAGTGGATTATTTGTTTTTTATTGATAAAATTAAATGTATATATACAATTTTAGAAAAAATAATAATTTAAATCAGCCACCACCTTGGAGAGATGAAGATCTATATGATGCATTGAGTAAATTAAATTAATATTTAAAATTAATATAGATTGTTTTTATTATTTTACTGTCACATATTTTTATTAATATCAGGTTAATTTTAAATAGCCAAAAAATGTTTATTTGAAATCACTTACAAAAATGCTATTGCTTAGTTCTAGCTGTTGTCTAACCTTTCACCAATTTTAGACTGAACGATTTTTTTTCTCGAATGATCTTCTCAGTAACAATAATAAAATATATAAAAGTATCAGATGGCCACTCCTCACAGCTCCTGTATAATTAATTTTAAACCCAAAAGAACTCTGAAAATTTCAATCATATCGCCCGAAAATTGTAATTTTTTAAACCTGTTTTTTTTCTTGTTACTCCCCCCCCCCNACACACACACATCGCCCGTACCAATCTACATTGTGTTTTCACTGGATTTTTTTATTGTTACTGGAGAAATCATTCAAGAAAAAAACACGTTCAGTCTCAAATTGGTGAAAGGTGACAACGGCCAGAACTAAAAAGAAATATAATATGTTCATACAGTATTTATCTATTTTGACTGGAATCTTGCATTTCAATGGCATTTTTGTAAGTGAATTTAAATTATTTTTGCCTGAAAATCAAATTAAAAATACTTGACTTTTTAAAATCAGCTTGACAATAATAAAAATATGCAACAATAAAATATTAAAAACAATTTATATTAATTTTAAATATTAATTTAATCCACTTAATAAATTCTTATTAATTTTTTCATTGAATTTTAAGGCAACTTCAATTGTAGAGGGTCCACCAAGTGAAATACGAAATTTACCAATGTATGATAAATTGAGCAAAAAATACTACCCAGTATTTTGTGCAAATTCACAAGATTTAGAAAACAGCTGTATTATTGTACAAAGATGTGAAAAATTTGAGGCAACAAGTAAGAAACATATTCAAATACAATACACTGAATATCTATGTATATAATGCAATAGAAATATTTTATATCCACATTAAAAACTCACTTTGGTCTAATATAAAGTCACAATTAATTTTTGTTTTGTATGTTTCTAAGATGTCGCAGTGATAGGAGACTTTCTATTCAATGGAACTTATACTCAGGACAAAGATTGGAACTGGTTATCGGTCTATGCAGCTGACAAACTTCCAGGTATTTTTTAAATTCTTCAATCATCTCACATAACTGTACATTGTGGTCCATTTTGAGTATACTTATCAATATTTTTACTTAATTTCTCACAGTGAAAACAGTGGGTATACTTCAATCAAGGCTCATGCTGAAAATTGATAAAAGGGCAGATCTCTATACATCATATATAGAGTTCGATTTGGCTTGGGAAACAAAACACAATGCGATGGGATGCTTGAAAATATATAATCCAATGAACAGAGATAAACGAGTTGTCATCAAAACAAGTTGTAACGATTTTTTCTATGATTCATATAATATGTTTCGTTATGGACCGAGAAACGACAATGAATAGTTTTTACCACTACGAACATATAATTTTTTGTTTGTTTATTTCAACTAAGTTGAATTGAAAACAAAGCAAGGGGTACTAGAATCGTATATAGTTTATAGTTTTTTTTTTTTGTACATCAGGGTAAATATCTATGAAGATATAATTATTAATTCAAGTTTTAAAATAAACATGTGTATTTTATTATTGAGATTATTTTAAAATTATTGGATTGATCAGATTTGGTCTTTTATTTTTCTTTTTATTCATTAATTGACTGTACAACAGGTCGTTGTTTGAGCCGGGATCTTGTCAAATAAATTGGGAAAAAAATTTTTAAAAAACCATAAAAATAAATGATTATTATCAAACTGGATTCCTCTCATTAGATAATATACATATTTCAATATCTAATAACTGGAATATCAAAATAAATTCTTTCAAAGAAATTTTCGAGCATGATCATTCTAAGTTATAATAATAATAATAATAATAATAATAATAATTTATAATTTGTAACAACACAATCGATGTAGATATTAAGTAACCATTGTATTACTCTATAAACGAAAATGTCTACTAGTATTCTGATGATTATCAAACATGAATGAAATTATATTGAATGCACTCTTTGGTTGGCAAGTAGAACAGCACTTTTTAAGTCAGACATAACAATAATAAAATCTACTAGCACGATATGGCAGAAGGATCAACTAAATGAAAAACATGTTTACGAATTTATTATAAAAATCTGTATAATTTTTAGAGCTCGTATATAATTAATTAAAATAATAAAATCTAAAATGTAATAAAATTATATATAAATTTAGTATTTTTATTTTTTTTGTATAAAATTTATTGTGAAATAAAGTTCAATTAATAAAATAAGTATTTAATTGGTATAACATAAGTTGTAGTGTATAAGTTTAATTTTTTTTTGTGTTGAGTGGCTCTCTTAAAAAATCTTCACAGTTTTTTGGATTTGCCGAAAGCTTGGCATCATTGATTTGATGGTATATTTTAAGGCAACCTGAGCACTGACGGCGACCTACTTCCGTTCCATTTTCCGGAAAATCCATGACTATTATAGTCGCATCAGGATATGGTTGTTTCTGGCATCGAAGTAAGCCTTGTATTTCTCCAGTAGCTGGAAAAAAAAATATAATTAATTAATAAAAAAGTTAAAACGAAGATCTATGACTTTGTAATGTATATAAATATAGATACAGTCTTGGCGCATGCGACCACAATTGAAGCGATATTTTTTTTCAAACACCATCATCCAATTCCAATTAATGATACGGGTCAAATGCAACGCAGGCAAAACGCAAGTATTATAACTCAATTCTTGCACATTTAAGCAAGCCACTTCACAATGTACTACTGTATATGGATCAGCGGGCCTTTCGCGATGAAATATATCGTCATAATCGGCTGCTGAAAGTTCTTCTTCAGTTGACTCTTCACTTGAACTCACCTTAAAAATTAATTTTACTAAATTATAAATATAGTTATTGAATAAAATACATGAAACCACATGTTTTTTATTGAATACTAATCTTAAAAAAAAAAATTACAAATGCAATGAAAAAAAAAAAAATGTAAAAAATATTTGAAAAAGTTTTTTCTTGCCTGAACATATGAATATTATCGACGGAATAATTATATGTTAACGAATAATAATTCAAAAGTAACTCACAAATATCAAATTAAATTGCACAAGTGTCGAAAGTGCAATAAAAAATCTAAAATAATATCTAAACATTTTTTTTGTATCTTTTCTTTGTCGTGGTGAGATTAAATTTTTAACTTCTTTGGAAAATATGTCTGTTTTCTACAACTCGTCAAGTGACTCTGGTCCATTTTTCTTATATACCTGTGAATGGATGTCGCCCATAATAATAATAATACCGTACAATATGTATCAACCTTCATATATGTAAAATTAGAAACGTGTATTTCTTGTTGGTTCGAGTTGAAAAATATAATTCTTTTCGTGCGGTCATGTAAGCATCTTCGAAACATAAAAAATTAAAATTAATCATGCACATAACCTTGTACCAAAGTGAATTTTTAATGTGAATTTAAAATATATTTCAATTGTATTATATTGAATGTATTGTATTTGAATTTGTTTCTTACCTGTTCCCTTAAATCTTACAAATTCTTGTACAATAATACAGCTATTTTCTAAATCTAGTGAATTTGCACAAAACACTTGTAAGTAGTTTTCACTCAACTCGTCATACATTGCTAAATTTTGTATTTCACTTGATGGACCTTCTACAATTGAAGTTGCCTTAAAATTCAATGGAAAAATAATAAAAATTGATTAATATTTAAAATTTTCATTTCAACTACATATTATTATTATTTCAATAATACAAAAACATATTGTTGCATATTTTTATTAGTAGTCATGTTATATAAGATAATTGAATACGAGCTTTTTGTATACATTATACTGTTAAATTAGTCAAATGATATTAGTTTGACTTTTGGGTAAAAATAATTTTAAAAACTCACACAAATCACATTGAAATGCAAGATTCCAATCAAAAGAAATAAATACTGTATTAACATATTGTATTTTTTTAGTCCTTGCTGTACGTTTTCGCCTCTCATCAGTTAAATGAGTTATATACTGAGAAACTTTTTCTCGTTCATGTATGTACTAACTTCTTGTAAGTTAAATATGCTGAGAAAGGTAACATAAGAAAAGAAATATTATTATAACTCCCTCTTGCATCTCTATGCCATATTATTACATATTATTATTATTACTTAGAAAAAAGATTGGAACTGGTTATTGGTCTATGGAGCTGATAAAATTCCTGGTATTTTTTGAATATTTTCATCATCTCATAGATAATTCGACGCTGGATATTTTATTCTATTGATATTCTTTTTTATTTTCCGAGAGTGGATATACTTGAAAAAATTTTTATTGTAATTTAATTTTTTTTTTGCATTTCTTTATTTTATTTGAAAAAAATATGAGGACTCAATTGTTAAATATTTAATGCATTAAATTATTTTTTTCTAGATGTACAATACTTATTATTAAATATTTTGACTCAAAGAATAAAGGCTATATTATTTTTCAACTCGAACAGCTCTTTACGTGATGCTACAAAGAATACAAGTTTCTGATTTTACATTTACATGTATAATGGTTAAAAAATATTGTATGTTATTATTATGATGGGCCACATCCATTCACAGGTATATAAGAAAAATTGATCAGAGTCACTTGACGAGTTGTAAGATACAGACATATTTTCCAAAGAAGTTGAAACTTAAACATCACCACGACAAAGAAAAGATACAAAAAAAATGTTTAGATATTATTTTATAATTTTTATTGCACTTTCGACACTTGTGCAATTTAATTTGATATTTGTGAGTTACTTTTAAATTATTATTTTTTAACATATATAATTATTTTGTCAATGATATTCAATTATAAACATGTGGTTTCATGTATTTTATTCAATAACTATATTTTTGATTTAGTAAAATTAATTTTTAAGGTGAGTTCAAGTGAAGAGTCACCTGAAGAAGAATTTTCAGCAGATGATTATGAAGATCTATTGAGTCCCAGTCGGCCTGCTCATCCATATACAGTGGTACATTGTGAAGTGGCTTGTTTAAATGTGCAAGAATTGAGTTATAATACTTGCGTCTTGCCTACGCTCCGGTTTGCCGGTATCATTAATTGGAATTGGATGATGGTGTTTGAAAAAAAATATCGCTTCAATTGTGGTCGCATGCGTCTAGACTGTATCTATATTTATATACATTACAAAGTCATAGATCTTCGTTTTAACTTTTTTATTAATTAATTATATTTTCATTTCCAGCTACTGGAGAAATACAAGGCTTACTTCGATGCAAGAAACAACCATACCCTGATGCGACTATAATAGTCATGGATTTTCCGGAAAATGGAACGAGTGTAGGTGGCCATGAGTGCTCAGGTTGCCTTAAAATATACCATCAAATCAATGATGCCAAGCTTACGGCAAATCCAAAAAGCTGTGAAGATTTTTTGAAAGAGCCACTCAACGCAAAAAAAAATTAAACTTATATACAATATTAACTTATATTATTTCACAATAAATTGTATACAAAAAAAATATAAATACTAAATTTATATAATATATATTTTTATTAATTATATAAGAGCTCTCTGGGGCTCTAAAAATTATACAGATTTTTATAATAAATTCGTAAACATGTTTTTCATTTAGTTGCTCCTTCCGCCATGTCGTGCTCGTAAATTTCATTATTGTTATGTCTGACTTAAGACGTGCTGTTCTACTTGCCAACCGACGAGTGCATTAAACATAATTTCAATCATGTCTGATAATCATCAAGCGACTAATAGACATTTTCGTTTATACAGTAATACAATGATTTCTTTATATCTACATTGTTTATTTTGTTACAGATGTTTAACACCGAAATTTTTCATACAATAAAAAATTAAAAAATAATCAAATTTTTCACATCTTAGTGCAGTAATAAAGTTGTTTTCTAAATCTTGTGAATTTTTACAAAATATACTGGGTAGTAATTTTTGCTCAATTTATCGTCCACTGGTAAACTTTGTATTTCACTTGATGCGACTTCTTCAATTGAAGTTTTCTTAAAATTCAAACAAAAAATTAATTATAAAATATTAAATTAATATTTGAAATTAATACAGATTTTTTTTAATATTTCATTGTCACATATTTTTGATATTATCGAGTTATAGCCAAATGATGTTCATTCGATTTTTAGGTAAAAATAATTTAAAATCACTTGCAAGATTCCAGTTAAAATAAACAAATACTGTATGAACATATTATATTTTTTTTTTAGTTCTGGCTGTTGTGGTATGTTGTCACCTTTCACCAATTTTAGACTGAACGTCTTTTTTTCTCGAATCTCGAATTATTTCCCTAGTAACAGTAATAAAATATATATAAGTGTAAAATGGGCACTCCTCACAGTTCCTGTATAATCAATTTTAAACCCAAAAGAACTCTGAAAATCTTAATCATGTTGCCCGAAAATTGTTATTTTTTAAACCTGTTTCTTTTCTGTTACTCTCCCTCCCTCCCCCTTCTCTCACCACCCCATACACACACACACCTCCCGAGAATATCTACGTTGTGTTTTCACTGGATTTCATTATTGTTGCTAGAGAAATCATTCGAGAAACAAATACGTTCAGTCTAAAATTCGTGAAAGGTAACAACGTACCACAACAGCCAGAAGTAAAAAAAAAAATATAATATGTTCATACAATTTTTGTTTATTTTGACTGGAATCTTGCATTTCAATGGCATTTTTGTAAGTGATATTAAATTGTTTTTACCTCAAAATCATATTAACATTATTTGGCTATTTAAAATTAACTTGCTAATAATAAAAATATGCAACCATAAAATATTAAAAACAATCTGTATTAATTTTGAATATTTATTTAATTTACTCAATAAATTTTTATTAATTTTTTCATTGAATTTTAAGGCAACTTCGATTGTGGAGGGTCCACCAAGTGAAATACAAAATTTACCAATGTACGATAAATTAAGCAAAAAATACTACCCAGTATTTTGTGCAAATTCACAAGATTTAGAAAACAGCTGTATTGTTGCACAAAGATGTGAAAAATTGAGAGCAACAGGTAAAGACCAATTCACATTAAAAATTCACTTTAGTACAAGGTTATGTGCACGATAAATTTTTTTTTTTTTTTTTTTTATGTTTCGAAGTTGCTTATGTGATGGGAAAGTTTCTGTTCAATGGAACCGACGCTCAGGCCGAAGATTGGAACTGGTTATCGATCTATGCAGCTGACAAAATTCCAGGTTTTTTTAAAATTCTTTAATCATCTCACATAACTGTACATTGCGGTCTATTTTGAGTATACCTATTAATATTTTTGTTTTCTACTTTCCAACAGTGGAAACAAAACGTTTACTTGAATCAAGACTTATGCTGAAAATTAGAAACAGCTGGTACGATTCTCCATCATCGATAAACTTCAATTTGACTTGGGAAAAAGAACACAATGACATGGGTTGCTTGAAAATATATAATCCAATGAACAGAGATAAACGAGTTGTCATCAGAACAAGTTGTAACGATTTTTTCTATGATTCATATAACATGTTCCGTTATAGACTGGGAAACGTCAATGAATAGTCTCTATCACTACGACCATAGGATTTTTTGTTTAGCATGATGGTATGTAGTTGGTATATACAATGGTATATAGTTTATAGTTTTTTTCGTACATCAGGGTAAATATCTATGAGCATTTATTATTTAATTATTAATTCAAATTTTAAAATAAACATGTGTATATTTTATTATTGAATTTATTTGATAATTGATAGATGGACGAGGTTTGGTCTTTTGTATTTCTTCTACTTTATATTCATTAATTTAAATTTGATTATCAAGAGACTCGGGAGAGTCTCGCCTCAATTTTTAAAAAGCGAGACTCTTACCGGGTATAAGTATTTTAAGTCAGTGGTCCGTGACGTCGTCGTTTTTAATTTATTAAATGTCGTTCTAATTATTTGTTAAAAAAAAAAAATAGAAATAGTTTCATTATGTATATCGATGCCTCTCTTTCCAATGAGCCTACTCTCGATTTTTCCAACAAATAATAAAAAAGATATAAGAGTCAGTAAAAGCCAGGTATTAAATCTTACTAAAAAATAAATTTTCAAGCTGAAATGTCTAATTTCTTCGGATACGTTGCGCATACCTCGCGCCTATCCCTACTCCTGAATATTTTTTTACATGCATATATGTGTGTGTATGCAGCCGCATGTGTTAGTTATTTATCATTGATGGTATAGCAGAATTTGTTTCTTTTTTTTTCATTCAAAGCATACATATATATACACGTTTTAATTTTTATATTCAAGAAAATTAGTATTTGATTATTATTTATTATTTATTATGGTATTCACGGTTATTTTAAATAGACGAATTACAAATATAATTTATTATTAGTTTAAACAAAATAAGTGAAATAAAAACAAAACATAAATTTACGATTTATGTCCCCAAAAAGCCTCAATTTTTAATTACCTGTTTATTCATCATACCTTTAATAATCAAAAGACGTGAAATATCCAAAAAAATGTCAAAATTTTGAAGTATAAAGTTGAATAATTTGCTGGATAAAAAAAAAATTAAAAAAAAATTAGGCGCTACTTCGATACATAAATAATAATATAATAATAAAAACAGCGCCTAATTTTTTTTTAATTTTTTTTTTATCCAGCAAATTATTCAACTTTATACTTCAAAATTTTGACATTTTTTTGGATATTTCACGTCTTTTGATTATTAAAGGTATGATGAATAAACAGGTAATTAAAAATTGAGGCTTTTTGAGGACATAAATCGTAAATTTATGTTTTGTTTTTATATATAATTAAATTAAATATATATATAATTATATATAATTAAATATATTTAAATTTTTCATTGTATAAAAAATTTCGATGTTAAAGATTTGTAACAAAATAAACAATGTAGATATTAAGAAATCATTGTATTAATGTATAAACGAAAATGTCTATTAGTCGCTATAGATGATTATCAGACATGATTGAAATTATATTTATTGCACTCGTCGGTTGGCAAGTAGAACAGCACGTCTTAAGTCAGACATAACAATAATGAAATCTACTAGCACGACATGGCGGAAGGATCAACTAAATGAAAAACATGTTACTATATATAAATTTAGCATTTATATTTTTTTCGTATAAAATTTATTGTGAATTCCCGAGTTAAAATTGTTCAGGTCTGCTGAGGTCTGCGCGTCCTGCTCCGTCCGAGGATAAGACCAATCGTTCTTTTTATTTTTTTTTATTTCTTTTTCTTAAAAGACGATGGTCTTTTTTTGAAAAGCGATCGTCCTTATAATTTTTTTGTCATTTTTTACCCCAGACCTTCTGAGTTCTTGTGAGTCCCTCTCAACCAGGACGATCGCTCTTCGCGTATTTAATGCAGAACGATTGTCTTTCCGAGTTCTTTCTTTTGATTAAATTTTTAAAAGAACTTTTTCTTCGAAAAAAAAGGAAAAAAAAACTTAGAAAGAAATTAGATCGTCTCGTGTTCAATAAATACTAATTATTCATTATAATAAATATTGATTGATATTGCCAAATGAATAAATTCGCAGTGTAGATTGTTTTTACAGCATTATTTTCTATTGAAAAAAAAAATTACTTTGTCAAATGGCTTTAAAAATAATCTACACTGCGGATTTATTTATTTGGCAACATTATCTTTTTAAAAACATTTGCCATAATTAATTATTTGGCTATTTGCAAATTTTTCTAAGGAAATAAAGTTGCCAAATAAATAAATTCACGGTTTAGATTATTTTTACAGCATTATTTTCTGTTAAAAAAAAATTACTCTGTCAAATAGCTGTAAAAATAATCTACACTGCGAATTTATTTATTTTACAACATCTTTTCCTTAGAAAAATTTGCCAATAGCTAAATAATTAATTATGGCAAATGTTTCTAAGGAAATAATGTCGCTAAAAAACAAAAATAAAATCCAATGGAATATCCCGGGATAAAAATTTTAGGTACGGAAAAAGTCCTGAAAAATAAGACGAGTTTTGAAATAAGACCAATCCTGATGGTTGCCAAAATCACTACTTTTTCAGGACTGTTCAAAAATCCTGAAAAAAGTATGGAAAAATAAGACTTTTGGAAGCTACTTCTAAAAGGTACGGAATTTCAAGACTTTTTCCATACTATAAAAGTATTGGAAATTAAGACTTATCCAGTACTTTCTTCTGTGGTCCTGATTAAACAATCATAATTATGCTGAGAATAATTAAAAAATTTATTATAAGTTGGTTATTCAATATTAATTTATTACCAAATTTATTTATAATATAATTTATATTCGTTTATTTATTTTTTATTAACTTGATAAAATAATTTATCAGATCATACTCAAATCAATATTACATTACACAAACGTATCAATTAATTAATTAATTAATTATTAGTTGTAATTTTCTAAAATAAATTTGACTACATTTAAAAAAAGCTGTGTATTTAAAAAATTCAATTATTTAATTTATAAACCCTTTATTTATAAATTAGTTTTTTTTTTTACTCCGCATAAAAATTTGTCAAGTTTATAAAATAGAGGACTTAGTTTTATTTAAGCAAAATTAAAATTTTATAAGTTCAAAAAAAAAAAGAACTTAGTTTTTTTTCAGCTGATAAAAAAATTTTCAAGTTTTTTATTAAATAGTACTTTGGTCTTGGATTCGAGGACTTTTTTAATGTTCACAACGTATCCAGACAAAAGTCTTGAAATTAAATACTTTTTCCAGACCAAATTTGAATATCTTGAGAAAAAAAAAATGCCTGTCCTGAATATCAGGACTTTTTCCAGACTGAAATTAGGGGCTTCAATCAAAATAATACTTTTGTCGTCAAATTCGTACGTTTTCAGGCCTTTTTCCATACTTTCAATACTTTTTCTATACTTTTTTAAGCCTCAAGTTTTTTTCCGTACTTAAAATTTTTATCCTGGGATTGAATTATCGTTTTTTTTTTTTAAATTTTTTATTTTGCAAAAAAAGAAATTTAAAGGACTCATCAGGACGATCGTCTTTCCAGCGTAAAACCGATCTGCTTTCTTTAAAGAGAATCGTTTTTTAAAGAAAGAAGGACTAGGAAAGACGATCGTACTTTTAAAGAAAGAGAATCAACTAAAAAAGAAGCGTCCTGCATCGTTCTGGAAAGTAGACAAATAAGGACGATAGCAGGATGGAAAAAAAATGACTTCTTAAAAAATTTTAACTCGAGAAGTAAAGTTCAATTAATAAAATAAGTATTTGATTGGTATAATTCCCGGGATAAAAATTTTAGGTATGGAAAAAGTCTTGAAAAATAAGACTCATAGTTTTGAAATAAGACCAATCCTGATGGTTGCCAAAATCACTACTTTTTGAGGACTGTTTAAAAGTTGTTCCGTAGGAACCAGGCATGTTTAAAAAATAGAACTAATATCATTTAAAATATATATTGAATAAATAATTGTTTTTACAATAAATTCAACACATGCTGTCCAGCCATTGACCAAAAATGCAGGTCTTACATAATATACATAAATTCATAAAAAGACAAATCTATCCGCACACGATAGATCTGGTCGAGACAAACATGTGCGTCTGTTATTTGATTGTGTGGAATGGCCACCCGCACATATTCAAATAATATGGTCCACAATACAAAGTCTCACCAGCATACATCCAGACCAAGTTCTGGCCCCCTTTGAAAAAACATTAAAGGGCAATAAAAATCAAAAATAAAATAAAGTCGACACGGTTAAAATAAAATGTCCAGATTTCTCGGAAAATAATCTTTCCTATACTATAAAATTTATTTAAATAAATAACTATAAATGACGACATGCATGCTCAAGTATCAAAATTCGTTGAATATAAAAAATAAATAAATAAAGTGAGTCGCATGAGCATGACACATTTCAACGGTTTTTTCTCCTCTTATTTTTTTTATCTGAAATCCCTTCCAATATTTTTCTAATTTCTAGATCTGGACAATTTTTCCGTTGTCAAAAAATTCATTCATTCACACTTAAAACGTTCAACAGAACACAACACAAAAATTCATCTTCATTCTCATCAAATATATTAAGTTATTTAGTATACTTTAAATCTTGATTCAATATAAAAATTTCATATGTCAATTTATTTAATTAATAAATTAATTAAAGAATTTAAAATTCAACTTATTCAATCGTTGTGTATCATAAGAAAATAAACATTTAAATACAACACATCATCATTTAATATTTTATTAATAAATATAAATAAAAATAAATCATCATTTTTACGAAATCACGGTTTGAAGTTTAATTATTTCAACCCGACAAAACAAAAGTCCTGAAAAAGTATGAAAAAATAAGACTTTTGGAAGTTACTTCTAAAAAGTACGGAATTTCAAGACTTTTTCCATACAATGAAAGTTTTGGAAATCAAGAATTTTCCAGTACTTTTTTCTGTGTTCCTGATTAAACAATCATAATTATGCTGAGAATAATTGAAAAATTTATTATTAATTATTTATTTAATATATAATAATTTATTATAAAATTTATTCATAATATAATTTATATTCGTTGATTTATTTTTTATTAACTTTATGAAATAATTTATCAGATCATACTCAAATCAATATTACATTACACAAACGTATTAATTAATTAATGAGTTGTAATTTTCTAAAATAAAATCGACTCTACAATTAAAAAAAGCTCTGTATTTAAAAAAATCAATTATTTTATAAACTCTTTATTTATATAAATGAGTTTTTTTTGACTCCACATAAAAATTTTTCAAGTGTATAAAATGAAGGACTTATTATTGAAGGAATTTTCTTTGAATTTATTTTTATATTAAATTCTTGATAGTTTTTATCAAAAAATATAAATAATTGTGCATTTTTTTTCCAGAATGGATTTAAGGAAGAACAAATTGTAGAAATAGTTCCAAACTATACTCCAACACTTGTTAAAGGTATGAAAAAAAAAAAAAATTATTTTATTGTTTAAATAAAGTATTCAACATATACAAGTATGTTCAATTCAACACACTCCATCTTTATTTTCAGGACAATCTTTTTGGGATGAAAAAGCAACTTTTTATGTAGTGATGAACAAAAAGAGTGTGGTTATGGTAAATGGGCTTTACAATGGACTTTTGCTGACTTTTTTATACTACTTTATTTACTTATTATGTTATCCACAGAAGTTATGTCGAACTCTTGAGTTTATACAAATACTGTAGTTGAAATTTTTTTCATGTGCAATGTACTTTAAAAGAAATTCATTTTTAACAGTGAACTTTAGATGCTAGTTATTGGCAAACTGATGTAGTTTTTTTTGCATATTTTGTTATTTGTCGCACACGTTTCGTTTGTTGAACGATGTTTCTCGAACGGAAGTAACTCCTGCATCATTTCCCGGCATGTTTTATTTTTTTCGATCCCATTTATTTTCTGGAAGCACTTCTTAACTGGAGGGTACACAGCATTTTCTGTTATACCATCACCAAACACGTTAATATTGAAAAAGTATGAGCACTGAAGTTCCATGTCAACCAGTATACATTTGTTATATTCCAATGGGTTTTTCACTGTAATCAAAAATTTAAATAAACAAAAAATTAATAATGAAAGAAAATATACTGCAGTCAATTAAATGCATAAACAAACAAAAAAAATTAAAAAAATATTAAATAACATATTTACATAATTTAACATTTATAAAATTGCGTTTTTCTATGCGGTAGTGTGTGGACAGATCCTTGATTAACCAACGATAATTGATGTCAACTACTTCAAAAACAATCTTAATCTGGATAACTGAAAAATAAAAAAAAAAAAACAAAATTTGATATTAGATACTATGTATGAAGAGAACAAAGAAAAAAAAAAAACAGAATAATAATGAAAATTAAATGAGAAAAAAAAAAAAAAAAAATTTAATTACCTTCAACCTTTTCATCGAAAAACCAACGGTTCACAAAGCCGCAATACAGTCCGGTATCAAAACATAAAACGCGAGATTCCTTTGGTGATTTCCCCGCTTCATGTGTTATTAATTTTTCCCCCCAATATTTTCTACGCGGATCTACAGAACTACCCCATGTTACTAACCCACAAAAAACCATACAAAAAATCAAACTGACGCGAACCATAATTGTTTAATTTACAACTGATCATCATCATTGAAACAGTTGTTTTTATACCCTAATACCTGAAAAAAGGGGATAATTATTAGTTGGTGGGGTGATTAAAAATAAAATACCCCACTAACTTCTCCACGAGTGTCAAACATTTTACAAATTGACTACACCTTTAACACGGAGAGAAATCCGCAGCAAATAATGCTGTATAGTATCAAACAAATTTTACTGTAGTCTACTGGAAATTGAGAAGTTGCGTGGGAAGGCCACCAGGATCGACTAGAATTTCCTACTACACTACAGTAATTTTAATCAAAACGAAACAAAAAAACAACACAAAAAATTAAATAAAACCTTGTTGTTTAAACATCAAAATAAAAATGTAACGTGTTTATTAATTTTAAAAAAATAAACCATCTCATAATTTTCATGTGTTTCACCGCATTTTTATTTAGATACATGAATAAAATAAAAACAATAAACTTTTTTAGAAGAGGTTAGGAACACACTTGATTTCCAATAAATATTCGTGTCATCTGGCGGGAAAATCTGCTGTACACTACAGTAATTTCTGGCGTAAAGTATACCATTAACTCAAGACTTCCAAAAATTCCGGTAGACTACAGTAAAAAATTTTGATGAAATATAATAATAATCATTGGAATAAGCGGGAATTAGTCGCCGAGAATGACGTCAGCTATGATTTTTACGATACCACTACAGTAATATTTGCTGCGGATTTCTCTCCGTGAATAATATACATATATTAATAATATATCGATAATTATTAATGTATTGACAAGCTGTCATAGTGTTGGTATAGACTAAAGATGACAATTGGTTGACTGTAAAAAATCCAAGTTAGGGGAAGATTGGTGGGGATAACTAAAATTTAGTTGAGCTTCTAAATAGGTGTTTAAGAGGGGATTTGGTCGATTAGTGGGAATAATCTATTTTTTACAAATGTATCTATGATTTTTTTTTTTAATTATTATTTTATGCATTAAAATGTAAATTTTGCAATTTACAAAAGAATGAATTCATTATGAAATTTTGAAAAAAAAAATGAAGCGGATACAAAAAAATTTTAGAAAAAATACGAAATATTTGGCGAAAAATTAACCATATCTTAATCATCAAGGTAAAAAACTGAATTGCGTGTATTTATGTCTTTTATAATTGTTCAAAAAGGGTGTGAACTTTGCAACCTTGAATGAAAAAGTTTTTAATTTTGATTATAAATAAAAGCTGACCTCAATTATTCATTTATTTTTGAATATTTTTTCGATTAAAAAATAAAATAATTAAGATAATATTTTTAATAATAAAATTATTATCAACGTCTGGCACTAATAATCAATTTTGTTTACTAAAAGTGTTAGAAAAAATAAAATAATTAAAGACGTTGATAGTTTCTTAAAATAAACAAAAATAGGTCACAGCGGTCAATAGTTTACAATATTTGTCTGTAAAATCAAAAACATGCATATTTTCATACTTTGCAAAGGGTCGGTGACTTTTTTTTGTTTTTTAATTCTAATTGCAAATGATAAAAAAAGGGTTTACGTTAAAATTTTTCATTTATGATTATTGGTACATTTTTTTTTCCATATCATTATTATTCTAATTATGTAAAAATTTTGCAATGATGAGGTGAAAATGAAGTTTGCATAGATGATTGTAGATAAGGGATGGTTGATGGCATAACCTTGAAGAATATTTTTTTTTTTTTATTTAAATAAAAAGTGATTGACCTCTCTATTTTATTTAATAATTATAAAGTTATCGACACAAGCCTCTAGCGATCTATTTATATTTATAACTTCCATCTGAAAAATAAATTAATTAAAGTTGATGATTGATTCTTAGAATACGAATGAGGGTCAGACGTGATTAAAAACTAATTTTAAGTTTTATCAAAATTTAAAAATATATTATTGAAAATAACAAGTCATCATTTTATTCTAGAGAAATTAAAAAATAATGTATAAAAAATAAATTATATAGAACAATGCAAACACGGAGATGCAACAAGTCATGAAGGTGTAAGCTAATTTTCTATAAAAAAACACCGAAAAATCAAGTGCACTTACGCCGTTGAAATCGCGACAATGCATCATTATTTGAGATAGATATTATTATTATTATGACCAACAATATCACAAATAATTAGCAACATGAAAATTTTATGCATCAAGACCCTCGTCTAAAAATGCCATTACCTCAAACTTTTTGCGTTCCTATCCATGCAAAATTTTGCCTTGCCGTAAAACATTTTCCATCTACTCCATCCAATCATACAAAACACCTAAATGTATATTAAAATTATAAATAAATAATTAATAAGCAAGGAGAAACACATTTATTTTAATTTCATTTATTTCAACAATTTCATAATAATAACGTAATAATGTTAATAATATTACAATGCGGCGATTATGTGTTCACCAGTTAACAGGGATTTTCATTTTTTTTTTTTTATCATTTATGTATTTATTTATTTATCTATTTATATCTATTTATTATTTTATTCTTCTTTTATCAATCAACGTACATTTTGATAAACAGCCCAGTCTAGAAACAACAAATAATTATTTATTTTTCATATAGAATGTAATTTTTAATTATTTATATTTTTTTTTCATTGTTATCATTTCGTTACAATTGTTTTTAATTTTTTTTTTTTCTGACTGGGATGTTTGTCAGACTTAATTAGAAGTTTCATGTGAGATTAGGTGAAATTATATATCATCGTCTCACCAGCATTCACTTAATTGAATATCTCACTTGCTTGGTAACATCATACATCATCTGTCTTTTTTTATAATTCAATTATTAATTAACTGAGGAATTTTTTTTTTTTTTTTTTTTACAATATTTTTAATTATTGTGCCAACCTGGTGGCTGGCTGGTGGGACAGTGTCCAAAAATCTACATGATCTTCTAAGTACAAGGGATAAAAGTATGAAAGAATTAGATCCTTATTAATCATTTCATTATTATTATTTATTATTTTCTTTTTTTTTTTTGCAGCATTTCTTAAAATTCGTAGATAAGTTTATTAGATTTATATATATTTTTGGTTTTTTTAAGGTATAGTTTAGAGAGAAAGAGCTCTCGATAAAGTTTGACCCTAACTTCTAAGAAAATTTCATGGTCACTGTCACAGTACAACTACAATTTCTAATGATTGCATGCTACTGTTTTTTTTTTTTTTTTCTTTTATTAATTTCCATCTTCTTTTTCGTTTTTATTTAATTATTCACTTGGCTTTTTTAAATTCTTTTATGAGTGTAATTTTAAATATTTGTATTTTTATTTTATTATAAATAATTTCGTGGTAATTTTTAATTAAGTTTTTGGATTGATTATTTATTTATTTTTTTTGGTTTTGTTATTATATGTTGATCGGATTATCGGATGGAAATTTATTAAATTTATTTATGAAATAACGTTAAATATTCAATTCGGGAAACGAGAGTTGCCTAATCATTATTATTATTATTTTTTTAAATTTTCCATTTGAAATAGCTATTTTACATAATTCATCTACAATTATTTTTCGTAAAAATTGTGTGTTGTATTCGGATTAATATTATAATATTGTTTTTTTTTTTTTTAAATTAATTATTTTATTTATTAATTTAATATTTTTGCAATTTATTAATCAGCCATTCGTGTAAAAGTTATATTATTAAGCATTCGATACAGTAGCTAAAAGGTCAATTGTGAATTTTTATTTATTTTCACAATAAAATAATATCGATGGATTATCATTAGGGTCACTGAAATTATATTTATTATTCAAGGAATGGCGAGTAGTAAGTCGTGACTTTTTTCCCATTATAATAATAATTTTTAAATTAACTATTATTTCAAAAATAAATAAAATGTTATCGAATTATATTTGGGTGACAGTTTGTAGTTGCAAATTGAGAATATACTTTCTCCATTATTTTATCACTCAAGCTCCTAAATATTGGCAATGCTTATTTCGTACAAGAAGAAATACTTTTTATTTTTTTTTACAAGAGATTTAGGATTTTTTTTTAAAACTTTGCTCGCATTATTAAATCACTGTTATCGAATCAATCAATCAACTATATTATAATATAATAAAAATTCTTCATCAAATTAATTCATTTTTAATTTAAAAATCATTAGCTAATTAATTTTAAATTTTTATCTTTGTTTTTTTGACAATAATATTGATAATAAAATTGACTAATTGAATAATTAATTGTCAAAATCAACTTTGTGTTATCCCTGATGTTTCAAATTTACAAAAACACTAAACCATCGTAATTTTTTTATTTTTATTTTCTCTAATAATTTTTGTCAACTCTGTACTCCATAATTTAATTATTTATTTTATTTATTGAAATTTTTTAAATTTATTTTTAAGCGAAGCGCACAATTTTTTTTTTTTACTAAAATACCATTCGTTAAACTTTCCTAGGGTCATAATTATAATTTAAAAAATTTTTTCATGTAATTTATTACGTGTACACTCGTAGATGTTTTATTACAATATATTTATTCCCCCTAGATGAAAATTTTGGCACTTGCATTTGCTTAACTAATTCCAAGTGGAACATTTTTTTTTTTTAATATTTTTTTTCTTATTAAATATATATGATAAATGTAGATTGAAATTCTTGAAAATATTAAAAACTAAATATACAATTTTCTTTTCATCATGCAAAATTAAATTACGGTTAAAATAAAAAAAGCAGTTGATTGATTTAAATATCAGAAAATTAACATTAAAAATGATTCAATTAAATTAAATTTAAAAAAAAAAATTAATACTGCTCAATGACCGAATTATTTATTACAATAATCACATACTTTACAAATTGTTTTTATATTTTTTTTTCGTTTATTTATTATTTAAAAAAATGTTTATTTATTTATTTTTCTGTAGGTAATGAAATTATCTATAAATTATTTCTAACAACAGTTTTTTTGTTTTTATCTGCATTAATGATTAATTGTCTACGTTTTCAAATTACACAAATGACAAGAATGAATCATAAATAAATTATTTTTCTTATTATTATTATTAATATTTACGAAAAAATTAAAATAAATGTTTCATAATTGAGCTGAACATACTGCCACTTATAGGTATGCAGAATTTGAAGTGATTGTTGAATTTACCAATTGAGTGAAAAAAGTCCTGAGCCAATTTGCTGAAAATCTTTGATCTGTTTTTTATCCCACGATTTTTCATCAGTTATTCTACACGTCCATTTCATCAGCTATTTATTTTCAATGAGGTTCATTAATACCGTAGACCTCACTCATCTATTTTTTTATTTTTATTATTATTAATTATTAATTATTATTTGTTTATTATGTTTTAAATTCTTCACAGAAGTTATTTTGAGCATACGTTTTTGTATCGTACACGATAAAGGATTACGTTTTTTTATTATTAGTTTATATTATTGTTTAATATTATTTTATTATTTATTTTTTGTTTCGTAAATTTTTAACAGCAGTCCTTTATAAATTATATCGGATTATACAACAGATTGAGTCAAAGTCAGTTTTATTTTTGACACAAACGTACAAGAAAAATTATCAATTTTATGGCAAATACTGTCAAGATGTTGGTGACCTCAATATTTACAATTTATTTATTTATTTTAATTATTTATCAAACGGATGATAATATTTCAATATTTTTGCTATTAATTTATTTATTCATCATGATCTAAAAGATTGAAAATTTATTTTAAAATTTAACTTTACTATTTTGACGACACATTTGTCATTCAATAACAATTTATTTTTTAATTTAATTATTATTTTTGATAAAATCCCAAGCAGTGAGAATTAATAATCAAATATTTCAAATTACATGTTTTTTTTTTTTTTCCTTTTTTTTACTTGTTAATATATAAAATGGAAAGAATTTTTTTCATTTTATTATAAATTTTTAATGCAATATATATGTGGTACTTTTATTATTTAATTAACAATTTTTTTTTATCTATATTTCTTTTTTTTTTCTGGTATCGCAAATTGGAAATATTATCCACCGATTGAAAAGCATGAATGCAATTTTCGATAGCCTATAATTAATACGTTATTTTTTTATTTAACTAGGCAATAATCTACCAAAATTTTTTATTTATTTTTCATACTATTATTATAATAATTCTTATTTTTATTTATACCAATATTCCAATACGAAATTAATATTTTTATATAATTTTTGCCGACAAAAAAAAACAATTAATTTTTTTTTTAAATTTTATTTTCCAATCAATGTTGTTTTTTTTGTTGATAATTATTGTTATTAATTTGTAAAATATAATGTGATTGGTTGTCGCGTCAATGCCATTGGCTAAAATAACATTAAACTCAGTTAAATTTAATTTTTTTTAATTTTTGAAATTGATTGTTTTTGAAGTGTGTCTGTCAATTAAACTTGACCATTAAAAACAAGACAAATAAATTGTATAAATAATGTTAGAAATGATTTTAAAAAATGTTTATTTGTTTATTTATTTTTCCTGTAATCAATCGAGTCTTAAAGTTCTGTTAATATTTATTTTTTCCGTCGTTATTTAATTAATAATATATATATTTTTTATTTAACGTACATCGACAGAAAAACAATGTTGATAATCCAATTGCCAATGACGAATTAAGGGAATAAGAAAAGTACAAATGTTTTTTTTTTTCTTATTATTATTATCGTTATTATTTATATTATTGTTTTTATTATTATTAAAATTTATTTTACGTAGTTGTAGTAGATTTATTTCTATTATTATTTTATATATATTTTTTTTTCGTAAGAAGAAATCTTTATTTATTATATATGAGTTGTAAAAAATAAAAAGAGACGAATTTTTCGATAATGAAATTATGGAAAATATAAATAGTTATTTAAACTTATTTTGAATTGAATTGTTTTTTAAATTTTTCATTTTTATTTCAAGTTTTATTCCACTGGTACACTTTAACTTTTAAATTTTCATGAAGATTCTACAATTTACTGGACTCTTGGGCTTTTATTTATTTTTTTTTTTTCGGTAGATTAGCAACTTTACTCGCAATTTTTTTTTTGTTTTCAAACATTAGTTTTTTTCTTTCTTGCTTTTTTTGTTGAGATTTTCTTCAACTTGTCGTTTACTTGAGTTTTTTTTTTTTTAACTTGAAATAAAAGAAAAATACTGTTATTTTAATTATTATTATTATTCTCGTTGACCTTTTGAAATTTTATCACTAATATTTTAATAACGTTAATGGTGAAATTATAAATAATATAAGATGATTATTGGAAGACGCGGTTGTATTTAATATAGACACGTCAATTGCACTTGCCAAATATATATTATTTTTTTTTTTTTTTACTAGCGCATTTCAATCATATTACTTATCATATATATAAGAATGTATTTTTTATTTTTTTATTTTGTGTTGTACGATGAATTGTGTGTTTAATTTACAAATTTGTATTATTTTTTTTCCTAATTTTATTTTTCATTTTTAAATAATTTTTATTTTTTTGATCTTTAATTTCTTTTCCTCCTTTTTTTTTTTATTTAAATTATTAAAAATTTATTGGACAGAGAATTTTTTTTTTTGACGGATAATCCGATTCTGAGCATTTTCGTAGAGTCAATGCGAATTCGGTCATCTAATGAGTTGCGTGTGGTATAAAAATTAGAAAATAAATGTACAGTTTTTCAATGAAAAATACCAAGTTGGTATTTTAAAAAAATTTATATATATAAATATTTAAATAAATGCTTTAAACATTAATAATAAAAAAATAATTAAAATAAAAATCACGCAACTCAAAATATTAATTCTCCCATAATTTTATTTGGTTAAATTAGATTTAATTTTAATTTTTGTTTATTATTTACGTACTACTGATACGGATAATAAAATTCACTGGCATTTGAATCACCTTGGCAGTTCATTGTGTTGAGAGTATAATATGTGCGCATTGGTATTCCTTGCACAAAATGTATCTTGCCTTTAATTATTATTACTAATATTATTAAATCATTCTTGACTTTCTACATGTTTTTTTAAAATTATTATTTGATTTTATATTTTTCCTATACCACTTTCATTAATTTATTTATTTGTTTTTTTATTTTTCGATTCATTAATGGCACAAGGAACTCAATTCATTTTTAAAAATTAAATTTTTTTTTTTCTTCATTTCGTTTATATCAATTGTACATGTTATTTAATTTTTTTTAAATTTTTGTGTTTACTGCTTTTGTGTGTTGTTATCTGTTGTGCATGATAATTTTATTTTAATTTATTTTTAAACTTTTAATATTTGTTTTTTTGTATTAGACTATATTCTAAGGTGGTATTGATTTTTTTTTTTTTTTTGTTTTTTCATTATTTCTTTCTTTTGTTTATTTGAAGTACCGATAGAAAAAAAATATGGCTGATGAAATTGCAAAACAATAAGTACTCTGTGTATTGCTTTTCTATTAATAACACCATGTCGTCCGTTATTTTTCCATTTAAATTATTAAATTATTTTTTAATAATTCAATTTATTTATTTTATTTATTTCAAAGTATGTTAAGTTGTACTTAATTTAAGTACAACTATTTTTATTTCATTATTAATATTAATATAAATTATTATCTATATTATATAATATATAATTTATTTATTCAATTTTTTTTTTTTTTTCATTTTTTAATTATCATTTTAAAGTTTTTTTTTGTGGTTTTATTTGTTTTTTTTTTTTTTTTTTTGTTTAAATTTGGCTTTGTTTGTTTTACAAGCATAAAAAAAGTGAACGTGACTGCGGCACGGCTACAAACGACGACCCGTAACAACCAATATTCGTATTTATAATATGTGAAATACGATGCTGAGCTTTTTCACGTTATTATAAAACGTGATTATTAATTTTTTATTAAATTTTTTAAATATTATTATATTATTTATATTTATTAATCACGTAACAATGATGTGAGGCGCCGAGAATAGGACGGTGATTGTTGCAATTATGGTGAACAGAGTAAAAATGATTAGGCACATCCTGTCTATCACCATTGCCGCAAATTTCCAGTCATTTGTTATTTTAGTATCTTCATCAGCGGCCTTAAGCTGATCCGTAATTATCTATTTGTAAATCAAACAAAAAACAATCATTAAATTAAATCAATTTTTACATGATAAATAATAATAATACAAAATAGTCTATTAGATAGTCATTCAATAAACTTGGATACATGTGAAATTCCGTCGAGTTAATATTGACAATTTTTTTCTTTATATAATTCTTTGTAATCCCAGCTTTAAAAAGTAAATTTATGTGAAATTTTCTGGTCTACTTTTTGTCATTTTTTTTTTATTATTATTATTATTATGAATCTGTAAATGTGTCATTGCTTGTCCTGTGTACCTTAAAAACTAATAATCCTATCCAAACATTCATATATACTAATAACATTTTGACATTGAGTTGAGTCAGCTGTGATAGAAATAACCCTTTCGTTTTTTTATTTTTTATCTTAGCAATGATAATAATGTGTATGCACATCGTCATCGATCGTTCATTTCAACTGCGCATATTCAAAAAATATATCTTGATAGGTCACTTGATGATTTGATAAAAATATTAAAAATTAAATGAATAATTATTTTTTTTACCTTAATTTCTTTGAGTATCAATATTAATTCATATCTTGCACAGAAACATGTACTTTGTAGTATTGTTTCAACTTGTGGTGCATTACCATCTTGTTGATGTTGATGATGATGAGGTGTATGACTTAATGTATGAGATGGATATGATGAATGTGGTAATGGTGTTGAGTGTTGATGATGTGGCGTTGGTGCTGGTGTATGATGATGATGATGTGGTGTTGTATGTATATGACTATGTCCATGTCCCATTGTATGATGATGTGGACCAGGTGTACTGTAAACATTATTCAACAAATTGTTGTGTGATGCCAATGCATTATCTTCCAAATCTAATACATTTGCTAATAATGATTTACTGCTTCTTTGGGGTAACTCAAGATCACCATATGCTTTTGTTGCACCTGTAATTATATTAATGATTTAATTATTTTTAAAAAACAATGTAATATATGACAAATAAAAAAGTCTCAATTTTTTACCAGTAACTGGTGATGGTTTTTGTGATTTTTGACCGTCTTCATCTTTTTCAACCGGCCTGTTCATTCTCAATAAACAAGGCAGCCAAGTTAGAAATAATGTTCTGACCTATGAAAAATAAAATAAATAAAAATAATATTAATAAAATAATATTTTGATGTATTATTAATTTAAATAAATGAAAATTACCCATTCAGACATTTCATGTGTGTCAGAATTACGATGATGATAATTCAAAATGAGAATAGTGCTGACCACGCTACTGGCAACCATGAACATGATACAATTGAAGTATGTACCTGCAAAAACAAATGATGCATTAAGTGCATACACAGACAATTTAATTTATCATTGTATTAAATAAATACATAACAGATGAGTTAAATAGTTGTGCTTGACTTGACTAAATTGTTTATAATTTTATTAGTCATGTATACAAAAAAAAGAAAAAAAAAAAAAGAGATATAGTCTTAATTTAATAATACAGTATTTTTATTTTTTTTAAATTTTGTCTTTTTAAATTAACAATAAAATAAAGCTAATTAATTTTAGCACTTAGTTTATCAAGCAACATAAAAAAATTAAATTTACCTAGTAGTGGAACAGCATCGGACGTTGCTGGCATTGTTTCAGCCACCATATTTAAAAACACTGTGAGGGACAAGAGAATTGTAACTCCTGTAATACAGAAAAATAAAAAAAAAACATGAAAGATTAAATTTTAGATAAAATTATAAATTAATTAATAAAATTGATATTATATTTTTCTCTTTTTAAAAGTAATTTTTTTTAATGAAATTACATTAAACGACATAAAGCCTTGATACTCGTCGTTATCTCTATATTACAACATTAAAGTAATAAAATTCATAAAATTGGCTTCAGTAAGTATAAAGGAAAATAACTTTAATCTAAATCTCAACTAATCTCAGACAAAATAAAATAACCACAAAGCTAATTGTGACTTTTAAGAATTTTTTAAAAATTGGATATAGTTATCACAAATGTGTCTTACTTAAATATCAATTTATTTTTTATTTTAAATATATTGTCTTTTCTTTTTAAATCCAATTACAAGTTGTTTATTTATTTTTTATTATCATTGTGTGTATATCAAGCCCATCTTTTTATACATATATACAATAAAATAAATTAGTTTTTCTTATTTTTTTTGTTGCTTGAATGGATTGATCATTGACGTCATTTTTATATTAAAAAACAAACTTACCCAAGGATAATTTTTCACCAGAATCTGGTGGTAGAGTAAAACCAAGTACAGCCATACTGGCAATTAGTACACATGGTACAATTAAATTGAAGAAATAATAGAGTGTTCTTCTTCTAATTATTACGACAAATGTTATGTCAATGTAAGGCTCTGGACAACAATTGTAATAAATTACGTTTCTTTTACCAGGTACACCTGCAATTTAAAAAATAAATAATTAATTGATATTGAAGATGCTATTGAGTGTGTTCGTGTTCGTGCACATGTGTGTGTACACATAATGTGTTATCGTTTTATTAAAAGTATATATATAATATGGTGCAAGCAATTTGTTGCAATACAGTGAGGATTACTAAAATTGTAGAAAATAAAAACGTGCCTGAGCGTTAAGGACGAGAATGAGATTTCAAGTAGAAAAAGATGCTCTGTTGTAGAATAAAAAAATAAAATGTGATATATATATTATCGTGTATGAGCTTCACAACTGGAAGATGTTACTCTTTTTCAAATCACGTATCATTCTTGAGGTCAAACCACGTACGTGAAGATTATCGGATTCCTTGAGGCCAATTCATGGACAACCATATGAAGTCATGACTATTTTTTTATTTTTATATTTTTTTGCAGGTAAAAAGTTATATATAAGGAAGAGAAAAAAATAAAATAAAAAGATTTTATAAAATAAGCATGTGGGATTTGCACATGAGGATATAAAAGACAAGTTATGTTTCTAGAATTTCAACCCTGGTAGAAATTTAACCTCGATCCGAGGTTTGGGCCCGAGGTACGTGTATAAGCATATATACCGATACATGGTAACCTCGTGTAAACCTCGATTTTATTCTATATTTCTACCAGGGAAAATGTTTCTTTTTTTGTAGTAAAATATATATGGGTTTTTTGTACGTGGTGAATAAAATGTGCACACACCTAGTAAATCCCATTCGCCATTCGTAATGAAACTACTGATGTCACCACCTGATTCATCTTGAAGCTGTAGATCCAACTAAAAATATACAAATAAAAGTATCTTTAGTTTTTGTATCATGAAAATAAAATATGCTATGTCAATTTTTTATTTGATTTATTATCGGGCTTTTTATTTGTGATCCTTTATATACACCAAAAAAAAATATATAAAAATTTTGTAATTAATGGGCAAATTAATTAGGAAATTAGCAAGTTTTTTTTTAGAAAATTTATATAATTTATTTTGTTTTTATTTTGTCAATTTCATGTTTTTCTTTGCTTCATGGTAAATTGATTTTTATAAAAATTTTTTATAAAAAAGAAAAAAAATTGAAAGATGTGAATGGACTGGAAAAAAAAGGGAAAAATATGTTGAAAAATTGGTAAAGACTAACGAGATCGTATTGACTGAATAGGTGAAAAAGGACTTTTGTGGTTGATGCTTGAATATTTTCAATAAACCATATTATTATCTGAGAGAATGGAGAAAGAAAATCAAATTGGCGGTAAAATTGAATTTCACAAAATATACAGGTCACTTCTTCAAGGTTTTTTTTTTAAAAAAAAAAAAAGAAAAAATATCATCAGTTGACTAAACTCAAAGCTTTTTCAATCATAAAAAAATCAAAAAAAAAAAAAGTTAATAATTGACATATGAAAATAAATAAATAAATAAACTTTAATTTATATTTTTCATTTAATTTAAAATAAATTTTAAATATTTAATTGTTTTTTAATAACAGAATTACACTCAAGGATTTAAAAAAAAAAAAATAAAAAAAATTTTATATATTGAAGAGTTTATTTTACTTTTTAAAAAAAGTATCATTAATTTATATTTTATATAAAATATATTATTTTAATAACCATAAAAAAAAAAATTTTGTCATTTTTCATTTTGTTATTATTATTTAAAGTGTTTGAATATATGAATTTACCTTGGCGTAAATTTAAAACCCAGTGAAATAGCCGATAAAAGAAATAAAAAAAAAAAAAGCAGCAAATTTGAATGACGGTGTTCATGAGAGGATAACTCTCGACGTTTAACAAGCACGAATGCCTTCTTCTATCAAGCGTAAATTGTACGAAAGCTATGCGAAGAGGTCTCATTGGATCAAACGATTAACACTAAGCATCAACCATTTGACTAACACAATATATATCAATTTGTAAATGTTTTAGTAATGCATAATGATTATGGTTAATGGTGCTTTATTATCTATCAAATATGGAAAATAAACGACGTGTTTCAAGTAGATATAAATACAACCATCACATTCATCTCGATTGATCAATAATTGTATACAACAGTTTAATTGTCGAGTATTGTGGTCAATAAATAAGACACCACCTTGACAATGTGCTGGCTTGGCCAACTATCAAAATCAATGATTAATATTATACTAAATATTTAATTGACCGTCTAGACTTTTTTTTTTTTNTTTTTTTTTTTTTTTAAATTTAAAAAAACAATTGACCAACATTTTATTTAAGTCCAACCATTATTCACATGACCTACTTGCATCAAGATTTTTTTTAAATAAAAAACAGAAAATTGTCCTCTTGTCTTTCAGACAGCTTTAAAAGCTAATACAAAAATTCCGAGCTTCCAACATGTGATTTGTAACTCGAACACAAAAAATAAAATTGAATTAAATTTAAAGTTAAAAAATTCTTTGAATATTAGTAGATTTTTTAAAGTCATTGAAAAACAATTGACAGACTAATAAATTGCATTCAATTCAAATAAAATTACTTTTTAGCTGCATCTTTTATTATTCTACATTTTTTTTTTTTTTTTTTTATTTCGTTATTTATTTGATTTTTTTTTTGTTTTATAAATCGACTCATTTTTATTTTCATTTGAGTTGAAAATACAAATACTTTTTTTCCTATCGAGTGGCTAAAACAATTTTTCTTTTATTCAAATTCAATTTCATTTAGCTATTTTATAAAAAATAATATTTCTTCAGATATTTTATTAATTTTTTTTTCAATCTATTGTAATATTAAATTTAAGAAAAAAAAATAAAATATCAATTATTTTCCACTTGATTTATTATTTTACGATTCATTTGACAGTAAAATTAAAAATAATTAATCTCACCTGAAAACCATCATATGTCCATGAACCAAATTTCATTTCACATCGTTGATCATCAAAAGGAAACCAAGTAATGTCAATTTTACAGGTGCTTTTGAAAATTCCAGGTGGTACATAAAGACACGTACCGTTGTCTTTGACGACAACATTTGTCGGGTAGGTACCATCAAAGCCCTCATCAGCACTAGGAAAAATAAAAAAGAAAATGAAAACAACACTCATAAAATTATTAAATTAAATTTTCTTTGTTACATTTTAATTACATTATAATTATTGATTATTCCAGTATTATAAATTTTGTTTGTCTTGGCGTATAAAAACAACAAACAAACAAGCAAAAAAAAAAAAAAAGCATCTAGCTTTGTCTCTAGGATCAGTTTAATAGTCGGTTAAATTAACGTCATGAAAACATTTGTCTTGGTTTGGTGTACAAGCCAACGCCTGTTGGTAGACTTCTAATAAGCGTAACCCAACACCTTTCCTTATCAAAGTTTCGTTGAGAGTTGTTGTAAATATCTCACAGTAGTAGCAGCATCACTGTTTTACCAACCAAGCCACACATCTACACAGCTTATGAAGAAGACTCTTATATACAACCAAAAATAAACACTGAAAATACATTATGACACGACGACAACAACAACCACTACTTGTTATTATTATTTATATGCTCAACTATATAAATTACTCAACTATCATCATGATGATATAAATTATGGAGCATCTTGATATGTATACCAATTGAACTAAAATAATAATATATATCATCTTGTGTACTCTCCATTAATTTACTACCTTCAAAAAAAACAAAAAAATTAAATAAACCTCAAAAAACAAGTAGTCCAAATTACAATATAAACAATTTAATTTTTTCTTCTTGAAAAATAAATATAATTAATTTAATTAAAATTAAAAAGACCTCGTTAGTTGATTTTAATGAAAGAAAGATGTTTGATTGATAAAATATTAAAATATCATTTTTTATTTTTTGTTTTTTGAGAAAAAAAAATAGTTGAAAAGCCAACAGAGTGCAATTTTCACAGTTCCAACAAGGGTGGAAGAGGGTTGTACGAAGGAGATGTTTAAAAAAAAAAAAAATGAAATGAGAGGAAAGAGGTAAAAGAAGCGGATCATAGTTGCTGGGTTGAATGGTTATACATAGCAGGACCAGCCCTACATCCCGGATGACGGTGGATTGGTTGGAACCCGGCCAGTTGGCCACAACCCAATCCGTTATTTCATTCTTTCTGAGAGCGTCCCTGTCCTTTTACCAACTCTCATACCCTTAAAATTTATCTCTCTCTCTCTCAGTTTATTCTCATACCATACTCATGCCAAATTTTATCCCACTTCATTCCCCTTTGAAAGCCTCTGGTCGAATGCACGCGGTATATTTATCTTTGTCTATTTCAATCCGCCCACAATTTGTTTTTATTTTTATTTTTTTTTCCTTTTTTCTATTTATTATTATTATTATTATAGTAAATAATGTGAATTTTTTATTTCAACTATTCTTTCATAAATGCCACATACGTAAAAATCAAAACAAAATATATATGACAGAAAAAAAAAAAACATTCACCTGGTTCATTGTTGGGAAGGGTTGAAGTAGGTGAATAAATGCAAAGTTGGAAAGAGAATAAAATTCCAGGGTCAACATGTGTCGATAAAAAGATACCAAAATGAAAAAAAATAAAAAAATGTGACAATCTGTTCCTGATTTTTTGTTTTACTTTATTTTGTATGGATTTTTTTTTTTTTTGTCAAACTCTTTTACTGTTTGGAATTTTTCAAATGCGATTTTTATCTATATCATTTGTTCGTTTTTTTTTTTTTCTGGAAATTGTTTTCGATACTGAGGGATTGTTGTAAAAAATAAAAAGGAATTTTTTGTGTATATGGGAAAATGAATAGTGTGTGTGTGTATGATATAAATGAAACAGCTGGTGAAGCTTTCATCAGAAGCAAACTCGTTAAATAGAGTGACGGTGTTATCACTTTCCATGAAGACGCAACCATTGAAAATATTTTCAGCTGCTGAGTTAACCTGTCATGGTGTATCCAAAAATTAAAAGAATAAATAAATAGTCTCATTCAAAAAATAAAGTAAATGAAAACAAAAAAAAAAAAAAAAACAAGACATAAACTTGACGAGAGAAAATATTTTTTAAAATCAAAAAAAAAAAAAGATATAGTGATGATAGTCAGACATGAATCTTTCGGTGAATATGTTGATGATGCTTTTGAAAATTCAACGCACGAGTTTGCAAAAGATTGTAACCTTTTTAAACTTATTCTAAAAATTCTATTTGTAATACGAGATCCAATCTACTTTTTTAGCTATATCACAAACAAACGTGTCCGTCATTCTGGCTATTTTATTTTTTACTGTTTATTATGTGTGTGTGTGTATGTATATACATTTGTCAAAGTGATTTTATTATAATTTACTTTCCAAGCCAACAGAGCTTTACTTCATTTACAATCTAAATTTTGATGTAAAAAAAAAGCTTTTATTATTTACTCTTATCAAAATACCTTTTTCTTTTTTATACTTGAGCTTTTTATAAATTTATTTTTCTTTTAGACTAAATGAATAAATAAATATTAGTTTATTATGTCAGACTGTTATTTTTAAAACAAAAGAAAAATAATTTAAATTACATTTAAAATAAATGAATTTAATGAAAAATTAAATCTAATTAAAATCAATTTAAGCTTAATACTATATAATTTATGAATAATATATTGACAAAAATAAAAAAAATCAAAAATCAAAGTAAATTAAACAAAAGTATTTATTGTATTTGTCATTTGGTGCTAATTACTGGAAAGTCAAGCGGCAATAGGCGTCGAGCGAATCTGCCACTATAAAATTGATATATGTACCAATAAGCATCGTGGCAACTATCCCGGGGCCGTATTCTACATGTCGTTAAAATATTTCAAACTCATACCACCAAAATTATCAATAAACAATAAAAAAAAAGACAAGAAAAATAAAATAAAAAAATTAAATTAAAAATTGTGTCAAGTTAAATTATATTAAATCTTTAAATAAAGCACTGAGCTTTTATATGATTTTCTCACATTTTCATATGAAAAAATAATATAATAATATTCATTATAACTATTATTTTAGATAAGCTAAAACAACGTCAATTATTTAATTTATTTTGATATTCAAATGACCAAATTCTTTGGTATACATAGCTCAAAGTATTTACAGTTGGATTTTCAAGTAATTTGAGTTATGTGTATGGTATTGGCTATTTATGGATCGACGTCAAAACGAGATTGAAGGTCGAAAGTCGACATAAATTTTCACCTATACATAGTATACTTTGTGTTATTGTATATGCACATCATTGTATACAAAATATATATGTTTAAAAATGTTATATACAAAATCGAAATAGCGTAAAGCTCTCAGATGGTATCTTGGCATGCATACGCGCTCATTACGTATCGGTAAACACAAATTTAATCTGCTTCAGGCTACAGGACAGAATCACAAATGTATATATAGATAGAACAGGGGGCTAATGTAAGTTGCCCTTGGCACTCATCCAAATACTCTGTCTACCTTTTCAACCCTCATTTCTCATTCCTCTTTCAATCCTTCTCTTCTATATCTCTTATATATAATTCAAAATTCAAATCTCTTCTTTATCATTCACTATTCTCATCTTTAGCTTGCATATGCAGGCATCGTGTCCCGAATGTAAACTCATTTTGTCATGCATCAAAAAAAAATAATAAAATCTCATGAGCTTTGAGTTTATACTTTTGTCAATTTCAAATGAAAAAAAAAAAAAAAACAAAAACAAATTAATTTTAATATATATACCTATGTCTTTTTTTATTGTCATTTATTAAATGATATTATTATTTTTGTTTTTAAATTTGCATATAATAATATATAATCGCATTAGAATAGTCAATGATTAATTTTAGTTTAATATCAATCTATCTTTCTCATTGATTCTAAAATTATCCATAATTCAAACAGCTGTATAATATATATATCTATAGATATGTGTATTAGTTTATTGCGCCAAGACAAGAGAATTGTACATGAGAGAGAGATTATATATAGATGCACACAATTGTGGCTTGGAATTGGCTGAGAATTCGATGACCGGATATTCAACGTGTCAATGTGTGCCAAACGTACAAGGCTATAGAAAGTACATCTGTATTTTCAATTGAAAATGTTAGTTAGTTACATTGCACATTTATAGTTTTGAATTTTATATGATACAGACAAAGACCTGTGTATGCATGTGTGTGTGTGTGTGGGGGGGGGGTATATTGAGGGATTGAAAATGGAATTGTTGGCGGCAATGCTAAAGCCAATCGGACACAGCACGAGTATCCGCAACCAGGTGGTACAAGGCTTTTACTACTGATAGGACTAGAGTCCATCAGACCATAAATGAACATGTATGATATATATATATGTGTGTATGTATTTCTTGGTTAACATGTGTCTTGAACAGGCCCCTTTACTCTCAAGCCACTAGCTTAGCAATCCCTTGACACCCTTGTAATAATCTTCATCACCTCATGACCATCAGCCACAATGAACACTATAATATACATCAAATGAATTCATACATACACCACATTGATAAATCAAATTCGATATTAATTTTTATATATATATTGATGGTTGCATTTAATAAACAACAACTCTAATTAATATAAAAAAATTATTTTATTTATTTTCAGTGTATAATAAAGTTTAATTTGAAAAAAGAAATTTTTGTTTTTTTTTGTTTTTAGTTTAGTTTGATTTTAGTTTTGTGTTTTTTTTTTTTTTTTTTTTTTCAAGAGGAAAAAGTAAGTGCTTTGGCATCGAAACTCAATTGAAGCTCGAGGATCTAGTGAAGAGTTTGTGCCAAAGAGTTAAGTTCAACTTTTTATGTATGTATGTTTGTATGAAAGTTTTATTTATTTAAAAAAAAAAAGCGTAAAAGTTAATTTGTTTTGTGTCTTATTTAACATTTTATATTGAAATATAATTTTTTTTTTTTTTTGAATTGATAGATACAGGTCATTGAAAAAATGTGTAATTAAATTGAAAAATAAATTTGATAAATATTGTATTGCGAAAAAATAAAGGAGGTTTTTTTTTAAAAAAATTTAAAAAAATTTTTACTGCAAAGTTGCACGTTAAGGTCATACGTGTATTTTAACATCAGGTTATGTTGACACGACTTGTTTTAGATGTAAACACATGAAGCTGACGTTATGAAATTTTATTTTTTATATCTTATTTATTTATTTATTTTTTGTCTTTTTATTTATTTGGGCTGACCTCATACGTAGTTGTACTACTGTATCAAGTAGATAGTATGCTTTGTCTCTTGTCAGACGTATTTCTATTATTATTATTTTTAAATATTCATTGGTATAATGGTGTAAAGTATACAGAATATCATATTTTATGATAAATAAATATTTAATAAAACATCTGTATGCTGTTTTATTATTTACTTGAAATGTTGTCACATCTTGATTTTAACAAGTTGAAATTAACTAATCAAAATTTTGTTTTATCTTCAAGGTAATGTACTAAGAATTCATTGAAAATTCATGGTAAATTTAATGCTTATGTTTTCAATGTTATACAATTTATAAAATTTAATGAACAAAGTTTTTCGTTTCGATATTTTACGAAATAAACATCAAATATTTCTTTGAATAATTTTTTTTTCTTTTATTCTATATAACGTAAGTATTTTTTTTTTTTAAGCTTCAAGGTGATTTTAAAGAAAATAACGAGACATTAAACATTGAAAAAAACTGTAAAAGTTTGAATATATTATTTGACGACTTTTGTGAAAATTTCAATGCTCATTTTGTCATCAGTTGTATGAATATTTTTTTCATTCGTTATTCGACGTTTAAAAAATAAAAAAAAAATAAATATTGAATCTTCATTTGCTTAGCTTGAAGGTGTAAATTATTGTTGACTTACCTGTTGTACATGAGAACATCAGGCTTCCACAACCTGTGAGGTGGAATTCTTAAATCTTTGACTCCACCATACTGTGAAACGTTCCACCTCATATTGACGTCGTTCCATTCCTGCAAAAAAAAAAAAAAAACAAAATATAAACATAAATAAAACATGTCTAATAGATAAATAATAATAAAATTAACACGTCATTATTTATCAATAATACCAAAGCTTATAAATTGAAAAATAAATAAGATAAAATTTTTGTAAAATTGTATTATCTTTATTATTGATTTGAAAAGTGTATGTGTTTTTTCCCTGGGGACATTTTGTCACATCAAATTAGATATAAAAGTTTTGCGACAATTGGATCACGTATACAGTAACACAATATAAATATAACTGAAATGTAATAGGACTATGGAATATTGCCGAAAGGAAAATACTCATGGAAAATTTTAAACTTGGCTCTTGGCAATTTGATCCACTTTGCATCGACTGAATCTCATGTTCATACTGACCCCCATTTACCCTTCTTTTCTCTGTTCGTCTTCTTCATCACTTTTTTTTTTTTTTTTCTTTTCCTATATCCAATCATTTTTATTTTCTTCAATTTTACTTTAACCTTATTTTTCTTTTTCTTTCTATATGTATAGTTTTTTTTTTTTTTTTATTTTTCATTTCATTTTCTCTCGATCCAACGAGGAAGAGTTAATCTTTATTTGCATGATGAATAAACGTGCTATTTCAATTTCAATTTAACTGGATATTCCAGTCTGTTCGTTCAGCTGGAATAAATAAAATATTCAATCCTCGTTATAACAAGTACAATTTTTTAAAAAATTTAATTGTTTTTTTCTTTTTTTCATCTCGGACGATGTAATTTATTTTTTTTCTCACATTAACGTTGTTATATATCAAGCTATTTAATTTATGCACGACGAAAGTTTACTTCACTCTAGAGTTAGCTGTGGTAAAAAAAATAAAATGAAAAGAAAAAAAATAAAATAAATAAATAAAATGGATAAAGGAGATCCCTAAAACACTTGATCGCATTCTCCAGCAGTGAAATGGAAAATGCATTGGCGAGTGAACTTTGCCCTAAAATTCCATGAGAAAAAGAGAGAAATTGTTGGCAAGTCCAGTGCTATATACACATATATAAGTATACCAAATGGTACTTTTTTTTTCTATCAGTTTTTTTTTTTTTTTGTTTTATTTTAAACTTGCATTTGATTTTTTTTGTTTGTTTGTTTTATTTTTATTTTTTTTTTCTACACAACCCAATCGCTTTTTATCCCCCTCATCTCTCCATGAATGATGCTTTATGCAGTCGGCTCACGAAAGCCCAACAAGCTTTAATGGCATTCGCCTGACTTTGCAGGAATCTGCCAGTTGAGAATTCCAATAATTTCGATTACTGTCGAAATCCAGTAATTCCAAATGTCTTTCAACTATTTTTCTTCAACCCCTTTACCCCAATTTTTTTTTATCTCTACCAAACTTATTCTCATAACACATTGTCCATAGTCAAATGAAAAAAAAAAAAAACCAGCTAATTACTATTCCCAACAAATGACTTGAAAACTATTTTAATTTTCCAAAAATTAAATATATATACTTGCATATAAATAATTTCTAATTTAAAAAAAAAAAAAGTGACAGAAAAGGGCAGAATACAGCAAAAAATAAAAACAATAGTTTGAAGAAAGATAAAAAGTAAAAAGTAAAAAATAATAAAACAATCGTGAAAATATAAAAATAAAAAAAATAGAGAGTAGTTGGCCTCGAGGATAGTTCACTGCGGTATTTTATACTCACAGAAAATGATAACATAACCGTGGGCGAACATTTGGAGACAATGAGAAACAAAGGTTAATATACACGTTGAGAATATATACATGTATATATGAGTTGAAGGTAGAGAAAATAATGTAGGCATCATTAAGGAACATAACTAATGTCAAGCTCGGTGGCCAAGTTCACTTAAATATAATTTAACATATTTTCTTGTTGTCCATTTAACTCTGTCTCTCATCATAATGCAGAATGAGTTAAACACCTTTTTCTCATTATCAATATGTAATCCCTTGTTGAGTGTTATTAAATATTATTATAAAGATATTATTTTTGATATTATTATATATGGTCAATGTGGTGTAGTCAGTGGGGATTTTAAGTTAAAGTTTTTAAAGGACCTTAATATTAAATGAAACATTATCATTGAATTGTCTTGGTGGCAGAGACAAATGACATAATAGAGTGCTTAGATAAAAATGAGGATAAAGAGGAAAATATAAATTTTAAGAAAAACTTTTGTAAAATATATATAAGATCAAGTGAAGACGGGCTGAAGTTAAATTTTGAAGATGATACTGAGCACGTGGTGCATTTGTTCCGCAGCAATGATTGAGATTTATGCTTTGGGGAATGAAGATATATAAAATGCCAGAGCATTGGTCTAAACTTTAACATTAAAAAACAAGGAAAATATTTGAGATTGAGATGAAATATAATTGTAAATTTCACAGACTTTAAAACATTATTATATAGCTTTATTTAAAACTTACATATTTTAATATGCTTTTTTTTTGTAAAATACTTTGATAAATATATCAAATATTTTTTTTAATTTTATATAAAATTATCAAGACTTTATAAATTTATTATTTGACATATGCGTTTATCAATTAAAAAATAATTAATTTATATATTTTTGTTATTTATTTTATCATTTTTATGATAAACAAATTATACAGAGTTCATAAATTTAACAAAGAAACATTACAAGTGATAATAAAAATTTTAAAGACCATATAAATTTAACTAAAATACATAAAACTTATTTTATATACACACAGTTATAATAATAATAATAATAATAATAGTTTTGATCTAATACTAAGTAAAATGACGATGCTAATTGTGTCTAGGGTAGAGATTGTTAGTCAAAGTTTTCTTAAAGTATAGCTATATGTGAATTTGAAATAATTCATGTGTTAAATGATTAAAAGTAACAAAATACTAATGAGAACAAAATAAATATTATAATAATAAATAAAAATATAAATACAAAAGAATAAAAATAAAAATATTTCAACTAAATATATGCTAAATAAAAAATTATTTATCAAAGTATTAAATGAATTGATGCAGTACGTGTAAATAAATCTTTGAGTTTATGAATAGGAAAAGTTTATTAAATCAAAAGTTAGTTGTTGAATCGACAGAACATTAAGAGTATTAAGATTATTGGTAAATGCCTATGGAGATATTTGAAAATAGGATGATTGGAAAAGCTTGAAATTAGAGTAAAAATTAAAAATAGAAAAGTAAGGACCAAAGGTAACACGTATATCTTCAGCAATTGGTATAGAGATATTATAATAAAATCTAAATTAAGCAGCGCGAGACTTTGCTTTAAGTTTGTAAGGATCAAAATAAAAAAAATAAAAATAGAGGAATGCCAAGACTGATTTCACGAAGATCGGCGATGAGGGATGAAAATAATAAAAGTAAAGAAAGAGAGTGCATGTTCACCCGGAGATTAGGGGAGTTTTCAATTTAATTGGTTTCGAAAAAGTTTCTCTAAGAAGCATTATCAAGAATGAGGGACTATCCTCCACACCAATGACTTTGCCCTTTTAACTCATTCGTAACCCTCATTTTCTGGTAATGCACAAAGAGTGTAGAAAGAGGTAAAAAAAACTTTTTTTTTATTTATTTTTTATTTATTTTTTATTCCTCTCTCTCTCATGCTTTTTTACAAACCAAGTCACTTTTGTAAATTTGATTAAAAGCCAAAGGATATTGCGGCTCGTGACTTGGCTTTTGTTAACGGATATATAATCGTATTGTCTGGTGGCACAACAATATAAGCAGATTGAATAAATCATATTTTTGGTATATATAAAAAGAAATCAAAATTCCAAGTGCTTTTATTTATCTACAAAAAAAAAAGGTTGATAGAAATTGGAAAAATTTAAATTAATATATAATAGGTCTTTTTTTATTTTTAAATATGTCAAAGATATTTCGTTTTGTTTTCTGATAAATTGTTAAAGTTTAATAGAATTACACACTAGGGATTTGTATATACTATATTTATTGTCAATTAAATTAAATTCCCCAGTGTATCATTGACACGTGACACACACAAAAACGATTTTACTTCAATACGATTATTTCGATAGAAATAAAATTTGAAAATAAAAATATATATAAAAAGTTTAAAAATAAAATAAATAGTTTAAAAAGTATCAAAAAGCGTGATACACATGCAACTCTTCAAGTTTGTATTTTTTTTTTTTTTTTTATTCTTTATTTATTTTTATTGCTCAAAGCACTGAAATCGAAACGATCTTGGCACTAAGTCGAGTTACAAAAATATATGTACACTATCATTTTTATTTCTGTTTAAAAAAAATTCTCATAGTAATTTTTGTCGATGTGTATAAGTAGTTTTTTATTTGTTATTTTGTATTTTTATATTCTCTTTTGAAACAAAACTTTTCAAAACAATAATGTATATATTTTTTTTTTTTTTATTTATTCTTTTTGCTGACACACATGTCGCAATACGAGTAAAACACAGTTTTGCTGTTTCAACACACAACACAGACGCAATTTCTTGACAATTTTTTTTCAACAAATAAATAAAAAAAAATAATATAGATTTCTATTTTTTAAATTCTGAACAATATAACTTGTCGTTGTTGTTGGATAAAAATGTCCAGTAAGAGAACAACATTATATTTTTAAAATTTCATTTTGTTTCAACAAAAAATATATTTTATTCTCTACTTCCTTGGTGACTTTGAACAAAAAAAAAAAAAACAAAAAAAAACAACCAGTCTTTTCAATAAAAAATGTAAAACTCTTGTAGAAAATTACCTTATTTTTTGAAGAAGGTTAAAGTAAAAAAGAATGAAGAGAAAATAGTGTATACACATATGTAAAAATAAAAAAACAAAAAAAATAATAATAAAGTTATAAAGAGAGTCATAAAAAAATTGAAGTTTTTTTTTTTTTGTTATTTTAAGTATGTTACATGCTTGTTACTAAAGTTTGGTATGGCATGTGCCTTGAACACAAACTCGCATCGTTCATCCATGAATTTTCATTCAATTTCATTCAGATTCTTATATACATATATGAGTATGCTGATATATAGTTTCAATGAAAAGTGGAGAGTTTTAAGATAAAATAAAAAGCAAATGGTATTCTATCGGCTTGTCGACAGATTTATTATACTTAAAGAAAACACAACGTAAAACTATCACACATACACATATGATATTTCAGTAACTCATCTTTAAATATTCCATACGTCATTTACAAAAGTTTTTGAATTTTCAAGATATATATTTAAAAAATAAAAAAAACAAAAAAAACAAAATAAAAAGAGAGTAAATAATATTCATATTTCATTGTCTCAAATAAAAAAAAAAAAAAAAGAAAATATATCTCAAATTCTACATGGCACGATTGCAACTCACATGAATTTTTTGCCATTTAAAATTTTCCAGTGTGAACACACTGAGGCTGACTATTCGTTTACCTTTCCCCTTTTTTTTTTATTTTTTTGTTCTCTTGAAACTCTTTTATTCCGACACTCAACACCTGACTCTTGGCCCATATTTTGAATTATCATTCTCTCTCATACGCAAAGCCAGATTCCCATATTAATTTACATTAAAAATTTAAAGTTTAAATAATATTTGTCGTTTTAATGTAAATTATATATATGAAAAGAAAAAATATTATATGAAAAAAAATCCACAAGAGAATAGCCATTTCATATTTAATAACTCGCTTGAAATTTTTTTTTTTAAAATTATAAAATGTAAAACGTGTACTTATTGTTTATTATTTTAATTTAATTATTTAAATATAAAATAATAATAATTATCATTTACACTAACAATGTAGTTTTATCATTGGCTTATTATTATTTTTTTTATTCTCGTTTTTGCGTGCGTTGCTATGCTAACTTTAAACATTGCAATTATTTGAAATTCGATAAAATCATTAAAATCCATTGACTATGTATATCCAATTAATTTTTTTTTCATAGAGAATTATGTGTTTTTTTTAATAATTAATATGTTTTTAGAATTTAAAACAGACCTAAATATTATTTTTACTCAATTTACTCTGAAAATGTCTATTTTGATGCGTTAACAATTTTTAATTTTTTTTTAATTGTTAAAAACTGTTTAAGAAAATGTAAAATTATAAAAATCAATAGACTACGACGATAATTTTACATTTTTACAATAAATAAACATTTTTACAATGTGAGACTGATTAAATAAATAACAGTTTTAAAAAAATACTAAAAATACAAATGACTTTTGTTAGTATTTAATGATTTGTTGCAAATTTAACCACGTCTAATTTTACAAAAAGATAAAAAAAGCTGTATATAAAATGTTCATTAATAAATTAACCAACTAATATTTAATTTGTTTTTTTTTTTTTTAAATAACAAAATTTGAATGTAACTAATTAAAACTTTTGAACAATAATTAAAAAAAAGGGGGTATAATTTATTAGTAAAATAAAAAGTTAAATAACAATAATCTATGTGCTTTTTGTTTGATCAATGTATGACCTGTTAGTGATTTAATGATAGTGAATTTTCATTAAATATCCACGAGTAAAGAGGCAAATATGTGCTGGGATTGAACTGCACACGGGACACATACACTCACATATATAAATGTAGATCGAAGAGGTCCCATGGTGCCAACTAACGAGGCTTGTTATACATATAATATATGTATATATATAAATTTATAAATTACCCTGGCAATACTGCAGCATTTACACACAGTGTACGAGATAATTGAAAATCTGTGGAAAATAACGAGCAAGCTGAAAAATTAAATCTGTTGGCTTACAAAATTTGTTGACAGTGTTGAAGAAATATATTTACATATCAAGCTGATGAAAGTTGAAAAATTCAGTGTTAAATATTCCATTTGAATTTTAATTTATAAAATATATCATCAAAAAAAAAAGAGATAAATTTGTTTTTTATTTAAAAAAAAAAAAAGAGATCGATGGAATGTGTCAGTCTGCACCATCGAGGCAGATAGACAAATGCATCAGTTGCTTCATCCCCCTTCGTGGTATGCCCTTTCACGTGATAGTCTATCTCACTTGCTCAGTGTCTACCTCTTCTCTCTTTCCTCAAGCGCAATCGTTAACATCGAATTTAGGTCATTGCATAGCTGTCCTTCCAATGAGCTCTACGAGTGCTTAAGCTCCTGAATATTAGCGCAGATATGTCTTTAGCAACGTTAGTCTTTTTCCATCTATTTTTTTTTTTTTTTTATTTATTTCAAGTACTACAAAACACACTCAGTCATGTCTCTTCTCTCTTCTCTCACTTTCGTATATTTTGATTTTAATTTTGTTTCTTTTTTTTAATAAAAAGGTGAGGAGATGATTCGATACATCAATATTAGCATTGATTTGTCTCTCTTTGATTTTACTTTATTATTTAGATATAAAATTGATGGGAATATTAAATTATTTTTACGTGTAATTTATTTGCCATTTTTCTTTTTTTTTNTTTTTTTTTTTTTTTTTTTTTTTTTTGGGGAGGAAAGAGGTGCAATTACGACAGTACAATATGTGACGCTTTTTATAAAAAAATAAAGAGAAAAGTAAATACTGTATATTATTGATGATGGAAGCATATTCTCCAATTGGTTTTTTAAATTTTATTTTTTACCCCCAATTGCTGGACTCTTGATTCAATATTATTGGGTAGGAAAACAAAGCATTTTTTAATGATACTCGAAATCAATTTAGTAAATCTCTAGCCTACATAATTGCACTAGTTCTGAATCATTGATTCTAGATTTGATTACTCAACGAAAAATTCTTTTATAAACGATTTTTTTTTTTTCGTTCATTATTAATTTATTATACCGTATGATTAATTTTTTTATTTTTTTTAATATCATGACGAGAGTTTTATTGTTAGAGAAATAAAAAAAAAAAAAAGGGAAAAAAAATTCTTAATAATAATTTAAAGAGAATTATTAATAATAGTTTTAGAAAAGCAATTATTTACCAATTTGAGCCACAAGTTGGTGATGAGCAGCTGGTTTTTCTCGTCCTGAAAACAGTTAAACATAATATGCTTATTAATTACAGAAATTACGTTGTAAAATTATTATTATTTTTTTTTTTTGGATTTAAAATTAGAACAAAAATATAATAACAACAACGATAAATTAAATTTAAATGTTTGGCATTTATTTAAAATACATGTATTTAATATTTTTTCAAGTATAAATGACAGTAATTTAATATGACAAAAAATTTTTAATAAATTCAATGACGTCAAAACGTCGCAATATATTGAATAAAAAATAGAAAATAAATTATTGATGAATTTTCAATTATATTTATTTATTTATATAATTGAATCAATATAAAAAATTTAGAAAGAAAAATAAGAAAAAAAATTTGTCTCCTTGAAAAAGTAAATAATAAATAAATAAATAAATAAATAGAGAAAATAAAAATTGAATAAAATGGCCAAATACATAGTGATATTTGTGACGCGAACAATATCAATACCCCTAGCCTACTTTATATATATTTTACCGCGGAAGTGGGTCAGATCTGGGTTGGTGCATACCATGATGAAATAAAATATACGCAGCAACATGAATAGACATTAAGATACCACAAAGAATTTCAACGAAAGCAAATAAATATAATAATACAAAACAAAAAAATGGCAAAAAAAAATGGCAAAAAAAATTAATTCTTTTATTATTCTCTAATTATCCATAGTGGTATATAGAAAAATAAATATCCAAGTTTTATTTTCTGTTTTTTTTTTTTATTATTATTATTCGCTTGAAACATTACGTTAACTAGGTCACGCCTGTAATCAATAAAAACTAATAAACAAATAAGCCCGATTCCATGTTGGTGTATATTTTATTTTTTTTTTTTTTATATTTTTATTATCGCTTTTAGTGCGGCCGATTGCCTCGCGGTACAACGCGAGATGAGCTTTGTAGGAAAAATAAAAATGAAGAAAAAATGGAAAAACAAAAACGAAAAAAAAAATGAAAAGTATTTTTTAAAAAATTTAAACAAATGGACACACAAGATGAGGGGTACGAAGGTACAAAGACTCTTTAACGAGCCAATGTAATTACTATAAATCTCAGTGTGGTGATATTGATGGAATTGAGATTTTACTGGTGCCCATCTGACGGTGAATAAGTCATTGACGTATCGATTGCGCGCGTACAGCTGTAGACGAGAACCCGGTTGGCGCAACCTTGCCCAGTCACTACAATGTTGGCCCTCAACATCAACTCACTTGTCCATTCTCAACGACCTAATTTTCACCAGATATTATGCTCGTCTGACTAAACTTTTACTAAAACTATTTTTTTTTTTTTTTTTATCTAAATAAAGTCTTCAAGTATTTTATAAAAATTTACCATTATTATTTTAATATATTTTCCATTAAAAATAATAATTAAATGTATAAAATAATAGTTGAATAATTTCAATATGACCTGTTAATTAAATAAAATATTTTCTTTTAGTTTAACTGGCTTTTTTCATGACAAAACAAAAAACAATAAAATGTACTTGTTGATCATGGTAATATAATTTAACTATTTATTTACTGAATAATAATAATATAATTTTCAAGTTGATATATAGATAAAATTGTGAGTATATAATATAATATAGAGTGAAGTGAGTTGATGTCACTCTCTAGGTGGTGTTGAGATGATCAGTAAAATTGTGAGGTTTATAACAACGTTAGCAGCAGCAGCAGCAGTATGGCACAACGACGATCGATATGCTATCGGATGCTGGTTAATCGTTCGTTGGTGTTCTCAACGCGATAACCAATGATTTTAGCTGGTGTTTCTCGGGCTATTGTTCCGGGAGCTTGGTGCTGAAGTACCCTTTATTAAACACTACAGCAGCATGCTTTTTGTTTGCACGGGAAGAACGAAGTTGGCCGAGGTTTATCGAATCGTTCACGATATTAAAAGCTAGACCATCAGTAGTATAACCTTTCAACCTCTCAACTCACTTAATTATCTTTATCATAATGATAATAAAATGTTCCTTTGTTTATCTATTATATTTATTTTGATAATTTATATTTATTTATTTACGCTTTTGCGTGATTTTTATTGTCGTGTATTGTTTATAATCAAAAAAAAATATGAAAGTTGGACAATTAAAGAGCAAAAGAAAAAAATATTCAAGTTGTTTTTGAGCCACAACGTGTGTGATGGTCTGTTACATATACTGTTATAATACCTGCGAGCGCAACAGCTGTCTCTCCAGCATTCTCTTTACCAATGTGTACGACATCAACATCATCAGTTTACAAATGTAAATTTTAAATTTTTATTATTTTTTCATTTTTATTAATTCAAATTTTAAAGAATTTTTTGACAAGACAACTGTTTAAGAACAATTTGTTTATTCTTGTAATTTTATTTTTTTTTCTAATTTATTTATATATTTGATTTTTATTTTATTTAAAAAAAAAAAAAAATAAAAGCTCGTTAGTTTAACTGGGTTACAGAGAGCCAACGGAAATCGTTAATTTAATCGGTGATTGTGTGATCAATTTTATTTCAAAAAATATATATATAACATATGTTTGATTTTCATTTTAAAAAATAAATCATAAAAATAATGATGATGAAAACGGTAAATGGTCGTAACGGTAAATGTCGATTTGTGAATTTATTAATAATTCAATTTTGTTAAACTTTTATATAAAGAAAAAAAAAAATATATATATAATAAAATTAATAAAATAAAAAAATATAAAAAAAGTATAAAAACGTTGAAAAGATTTATGATTTGTAACGGTTGTGTGTGTGTGTGTGTGTGTATGTATGTGCATGTTATATTTTCGATTTGGCCATGTGTGTCCTTTCAAATCTTCCCTTTTTCCAATTTGACATAACCTTTGTCGTATTGGTCTTGTTTTTTGCTTCATGCTGTGCAATGCAAGCACACGTGTTGTCATACCAGCACTTTTATTTCTCTCTTTCCTCCTACTCAATCTTTTATATTTTTTATTATTATTTTTTTTTTTGCTACTGCTGCTGCTGGTGGTGGTGCTGGTGCTGCTTTGTCCTTTTGCTCTTTTGGAATTTTTTTGTGTTAAACTTTATTCCCTTCCCTTAGTATCGATAGCACCACCAGTTATTGTGAGATATTGTCGAAACGTGGTAAAGTCAAACTAAACGAACCAACGTGTGCTACGTGTGGTCAAATATTCGATGATATTACCAAAAACCCAAACTCATTTATTGGTTACCGATATTTGCTACTTTTAACCTCATTTCAATCAGGACAACTCAACAACCTTCACTTTGGCTTTATCAAAATTTATTTACTTTTATTATTTATTTGTTTTTTTTTTTTTTTCATTTGGTTTTTTCTTTATTCAAGTTAAACTTGCTGGAAATGAACACTAATATCGGTTATTTATTATGTGACCCAATTTAAAGAATTCAATAAAATCCAAGATTCAATGTTTATTGCCAAGTTAATATGGATTCAATATTTTATCAATTTACTCGAGACATTCTCATATCTAATATTAAGAAATATAAATTAAATTATTATACAAATGAAAAACAGTTATTATTTAAATTCAAGTAGTATAAAAATTCAATAGTCAGACATTTAAAAGCACCAACAATATTTTCTTATTTTTAAAAAGACGAGGGGCTATAAAAAAAATAAAAGCTAATAATTGAATAAAAGTAGTATAAAATATAAATAGTCAGCCATCTGTAAATAAAAATCTAAAAATTTTATCAAACAAATAAAAATATTATTTATCTAAATTTATATATAAAATAGATTATTTTTTGAATTGAAAATTAAGAGGCTATCTTGAAGAGAAAATAAATGTATTATCCAAGAGGAAAACGAATAAATAAAATAAATGAAAAAAATAGAAAAAAAAAAAAAACAAATAATAATAATAANTTTTTTTTTTTTTTTTTGGACAAAATGAGTGAATCGTTTTCCTAGTAAACTCGACAAGTTCAAACCCCAAAACTTTTGAATTTCGAGTGGATAAAACTGACTTAGACACCCGTTAATAAAAACCAGCTTTTTTTTTTTATTTTTAAGTCTTCTTTTTATCGACCTATCCAAGACTTTTCCGGTTTAAATTGAAAATAGAACAACAAAAATACATTCTTTTGGTTAAATCTTTTTTTGTTTTATTATTTACGTCTGTCTGGATTGCACCAAGTCATGAGTCTTCCAAATTTCAACACGGATATTCAAGGCTTGAAGCTTGAATATGCAGACACACTCACATTATTTCAACATGTCTTTCATCTTGTCCAGTTCAATTTATTTTTCTCTAGAAAAGATATAAAACGAAATATAAAAATAAAACAAATGACCTGCAAAAAAAAAAAAAAACTTTCTTTTTACAATTTTTGATTTAATTTTTTTGATACTTTTTAAAGATTCTTTTTTCATTCATGTTTTTGCATCGTCGTCATCTTCCACTATTCGTTACCACTTGTAGCAACTACTACAAGATCTTTCTTAACACGGTTTTATAAGACATTAAATTTTTGCTTACTTTCAAAAAAGTTTGTCACACGAAATAAGTATGTCATTCACATGCTAAGAAGTCTTAAATACTTGAAGTAGAAGTCTTCTTATAATATATTATAAACTATCATGAATGTTATTTTTTTTTCATTATAATACTGTTTAATTTATTGGTAGCAGATTTTCAGCATATTCGACAGACGCAAAGCTAAAAAATGATAAAAATTTGTGGATATATAAAGCAAAACCCCCTGATAATTATTTGTATTTTAAATTTTCAACCGAAACGTTTGTTGTTAAATAAATAAATACAGAAGGGCAATTTCTTATAGTACAGTTATTATATTATTAATATATGTATATTACCATTGACAATGATAAAAAACTTAAAAATGTAGTTAAAATGTAGTAGGTGTTGTACTTGTATTTTTTGACTACATTTCGTAGTCATGGTGTCACTAAATCTGGCCATGAATAGCCCCTTGAGCATATTTTAAAAAGTCAATTATTCATTTTTCTTTTTTTTTTTTCATTTAATGATTTTTAAATTAACTAAAAATGAAATTTATTATTCCATTTACAAAAATTGTATTATTAATTTTATAATTTATTATTAAAATTAATTATATATATATATATTTTTTTTCCTTCTCTTTATTTAATATTTATAAAAAAAAAATCCAAGTTGACTTGAAGTATAACTACTGCTGAATAAGTACTTGTCTCTGTTAATATTTTCAAGTATAAGTAAAATTATTAACGAGTTTTAATGAATTTCCAAAACTCGGTGAATAATTGCAGGTTACTTTGAAAGTATGCTGGATAAGTTTGAAAATTTAATAAATTAATATATGTTGTTTTTTAAATTTTTAAAATGTTAAATTTTTAAAAACAAATCTCCTTGGAAATTTTTTTTTAGCTTTTTAAAATTATTTTTCATTATTATTTTAACTTTGGAGTCATTATTTTAAATGATTTATAAATTTTTATATATTTTTTAAAACCAGTTGAAGATGTAACTGCAGACAAAAATATAACTCGACCACCTGTAATTTAATTCTCTTGGACCTTATTGTTATTCTCATCCACGTCCACTTTTATCCACTCAAATATTTTTTTATTTTCAATTTTCTCTTTTCACACTAACGTGATTGTCCCATTATGAATATTATAGAATTTAAATTAATTCTTTTTGACGAGAATGCTATTTTAATTTTCATTCAACCACAAATTTATTATTAAAAAAATAAAAAATAAATTTCGACAGATTAATTAAACCAACTGGCCACTAAGAAATTTTCTCTATCAATTTTCTAATTAATTATTTAATTTGCTTTCAAGTGATTTAAAAAATATTCAATCTATTAATTTCAACTCAAATAAAATATATTCAACCAAAAACAATAATTTTTTTTTGATTCAACACACTTGATATATATTTTTTTTTGTTATTATTTCTTATATTTATGTCATACTTGAACATTTTTCCGATAAATTTGAAACAACTGAACATGACAAATGTATTTTATTTAAATTATTATTATTATTTTTGTTAGCAGTGTCACGTGTGTTTGTCGTTCATGAACACCCGGCAGTTGTATATTACAGTCAAACCCTCATAAATATATTTATTATCACGAGTGTCATGGAGTACTACAATATGACCATTCGTTGTTTTATTTTATCTATAACTTCTCGTATACACTCCCTTATTATTGCCAAGTGATGATGTTACTTATCAAATATACACACACAACTTGTTAATATAACAGAAGGCAGCTCTTACTCAATATATAAATCGTAATAATATTTTGATGATTTAACTGGATGTACTACCAACAACCACACGAAGGGTCAAATTTTCTAACAAGATGACATCAAAAACAGCTATACCTTCAGCCTTTTATTATATAGAAAAAAAAAAAAAAAAAGAACAAAAGAAAATAAAGTTGAAATAACTAGGGCACTAGCGCAATTTGATGTATTTTTTTTTTTTTTTTCATTGTTTTGATTTATTAAATTGCAGGGTCAATAATGTCGGTAAATTTATCATCAATATTTACACGTGTTATTGCCATGACAACAAGTCACGTATTGACATCTCTCTTGACAAAACCCGGTAATTCACGTAAACTATTTATATAAAAAAATATATACAACAACAACCAAAAAAATAAAATAAAAAAAAATAATAATAAAGAGATACAAATGATGCGATACATTTTCCGATAACCCTCTTTTTCTCGAACCCAAAAGAAATTGAATTAGCTTTATTTTATTTCCTTTTTTTTTTTTTGTCCCCTAAAATCCTTTCTCGGTAAAATGGAATTTTATACTTTGGGATAAATTTTTAAGTTTTTATTTTGAAAAAAGTAATTTCATTTATTTTAAAATTGCTCTCGTGACAAAGAAACAATTTACAATGGTTAAATAATCAAAAGAAGAAATAGATAAAATGAGAAAATAAGTTTATAAATTTATACGATAAATGAAAATCGATTTTTCATTAACACTTTAATTGTATTTAAGAGATAATAATATATATAGGAGAGTTTGATAAAATTGAAAGCTAAATTTAAACAATTTATTGTTAACTATTTATTTCAAAGTAACAATCTGCTGTTGGCTGTGCCAAAGTTGAAATTTCGTTGAGTCTTGTATCTTTCACTTGGCTGGTTTTTTATTTTGATTTCTTCAAACTATATTTATCTATTTATCCTCCTCACTTGAATATTATTTATTTATTTATTTGATTTTTTATTATAAACGAATGCAATTTTTTGTATTTATTTTCGATTCATTTGCAATGAGTAAAGTTCGAAAATGTTTCATGCAAATATTGAGAACATAAATTGAATGTCAAAGTTGATTAAAGTCAAATAAAAGTATTGAATTGTGGATTTGTAATACTTGACTGGTCAATATACTTTAAGTATTATAAATCATTTTGAAAAATGAAAATATTAAAAATAAAATAAAATATTTTTAATTTAGACAACATAATAAACAAAAGAAAAAAAATATTTGAAGTAGCTCAAAGTTGTCTTTGAAAGAAAAAAAAAAAAGCTCATCTTTAAGTGCATGCATGTAAATTTAAAAAATCAAGATATACAATATGAATTTAAATATTATTTCAAAGTGAATCTTGATTGTTTTTTTCATCAAAAAATAATAATTTCCATGCGAGCTTTAAGTACAGCCAAGTTGTGTATAAATTATTAAAAGAATATTAAGTGAGAGATACACAAGCAGAGTCCGTGAGTCACAGATATTGCACTTGAATATTTGACAAAATAATAATAAAATTAAAGCTTGACGAAAATTCAACGAGATAAATATTTAACATATAAATTACACTGGCCCTCAGAATACCAACTATGATTTTCATTTTCTCACAACACCAACCAATTTCAAGCCTTTTTTTTTTTTTATATAACAAATTCCTTTTTGAAGATTCAACTCACAAGGACTTTGGATAATTTAAATGCAATCGAATATACTTTAAAGTAAATAAATTCATATTAATATACATCCAGGCACATAAACTATGTCACATAAATATTCAATGATCCTCATTGTTTAATAAAAAAAATAAAAATCATGATTACAAATTGCTTTTTATATAAAAACTAACTATCTCACTTGAAATTATTCTCCTTTTATTCTTTGTCGTTATTTTCTTTTTTTTTTATTTTCACATTAAACGTTGGTTTTTTCTGTCACAAAAAGCATTTAACAATTTATAATATTTTTCTATGACATTTAACTCCTCAGTAATAAATAAAAGCAAAAGCAAAAAAAAAAACTATTTTTAAATAATATAGATAATATAAATGTGTGTATTATTTACTTTTTTGTTATGATGAAATGAGAATAAATAAAATAAAAAAATTGTAATGTTGTTTATTGTACGAGTTGTATGTAATCTCGAGGGAAAAATTCAAATTGTCTGACAGTATGTGGATGTTATTCAACTGTGGCATACACACTTAATGATCCTTGAAAATGGTTAGAGGTAAAAAAAGCAACAGATTTATATTCCCAACAAAAAAATGGAGAATTAAAAAAGTCATGAGGTCGGCGCCTAGTAAGTCTCCGGGGTGGATAAAATATTTCTTCTTCAGCTTCTCTTTTTTTTTTTTTTGTATTTTTTTTTATCTCTATTATTGTTGTTTTATTTATATTTATATATATATTTTTTTTTGTCGTTATTATATTGTTGTTGTTGTGCTAATACATGCAAGACACATTGTGTTAAAAAAATAACGACTTAATTTATCGGAAACAATTTTATTATAAATGGAAATGGATATTAAAGGTTAGACATTGACTGAGTGAGATTTAATTACTCGTGGTTTTATCTTGTTATATATATAGTATAAAATAATATCATCTGGAAATAGATCGTTGGTAATTTCCGTTTTATTAATGTGTGTATGTGTGTGTGTGGGTGTATGGAGAATTCGTTTTGAGTCAAAATCCACTATCGGTTGTCCCAAACGGAAGTCCGTTTCGAAGCTATCTCGAGAATTTTTAAAAATAATAGAAATAAATAAATAAAGAGATTTAATTTTTGTTATTCTCCGTTCGTTTTTTTTTTTTTTTTTTTNNTTTTTTTTTTTTTTATCCTCTTTTTTTTTCTTTTGCCTGTACGTGGGTGTTTTTAGACATAAAATCGAATCAGGTGAGGTTACCGAGGTCTCAATGGATTGCGGTTCAGAGACCTACAAGTAGTATATCTTATTTTATTTTATTTTATTTTTTATATCTTTTTCTAGGCTGGCGTGCATAATCGACTATATTCTGTAGGGAAAACAGATACGGATATAACTTCAATTGATCTTATACTCTTATAAAAAAAAAAAAAAATCTTATCATCAAATTATCACCACTAGTTTCCTACAAAATTTAATTCCCTCAAGTCATTTATAGATTTTGAAAATCTTTTTTTATACAATTATATTTATGATTTATTTATTTTTTTTGTAATAAATTTATTTGAAAATATAAATATATAATTGTCATTAAATATTGAAAAATATATATATATTAATTTCTTTTTTAATATTAAACAGTTGAAAGTTGGACGTAATCCAAATGAATTAATTAATTTCAGTATTGATTTTAATATTTTATAAATTAATAATGATATATTTAAAATGTCAAAATTTGTTTATAAATAAACTATAAATAATATTTTTTTTTGACGTAAATGTCATTTAATTTTGATAAGAATATTCACAGCTATTATTTTCGTATAGCCTATAAATAATATTTTTGATTTTTTCATTGATTTTTCTGGTAAAATTTAAAGAAAAAAAAAATGATATGACAATATAATAATATCACGCAATACGTGAATTTTTTCGGTTCACGATTTATCAAATTCCCAGGGTCCTTTTATTATTACCTCGACGTTATATCCCCGCACACGACTGGTCATAACTCATGAACCTCGGCTCAACTTTACAATTCCACTCATAACTTTACTTTTCGTATTCCAATGGTTTTTTTATCCTACAGATATGCAAAAATTTTTTCCAGTGAATATTTTAGTCAACGATGAAATATCACGATTACCGCACGTTTTTATTTTATTTGGATTTTTTTATTCATTTAAATCAGTTTATTATATAGATTTTTTTTCAATAAAAATATTTTTAAATAAATAAAATAAACACAAAACATAAATTTACAATTGATGTCACTGAAAGCCTCAATTTTAGATAAGCTGTTTCTTTTTTATCATAACTCTAATAATCAAAAGAAGTGAAATATAAAAAAAAATGGCAAAATTTTGAAGTATAAAGTTTAATAATTTGCTGGAAAAA